>PVJA010022440.1:0-34275 GCA_004027025.1 Myocastor coypus
TCTTCTTCTTCTTCTTCTTCTTCTTCTTCTTCTTCTTCTTCTTTGAAACTAAGAAGTCTCACGAAGGCATTAAGTTGCTCAGGCTGGACTCAAACTTGTGATCCTCCTGCCTCAGCCTCCCCAGTAGCTGTGGTTACAGGCACGAGGCACCTTTCCTAGCCTGGTTGGCTTTATCACAGTATCTCACTGCAGATGTTCATTAGCATTGAAGGAACAATAGATTTGCCCGCTTCTTAAAGGGGAGCCCAGGGTCCTGTCCAAGTTAGACACTCATAGGACACTTTAACCTCACCTGATGCGGCCTCCTCAGTCCCTCCATGACATCCAGGAAAGAGCTGTTAGTGCTCAGCATGGTTGTCATTTGCATAGAAGCTGGGTCCATCTACTAAGTGGGCTTGGACAGGTGCAGGGTGCCTCCTGAGCCCTGATCTGCCCTGGGCAGCCTGGTGAGACCACACTGGGGCAGGATGCTCTGTAAGGGAGTTAGGTGCTCAGCACCTGCCTGAGTGGAAAGCCCCCAGCACAGCCGGAAGTGTGTCCCATGGACCATGCACACTGAAGCATGTCTCCTCTGCCCCCGTCCCCTGAGCCGCCTGTCCCTGGGGACCGACTGGGGGCTGTTTCACCAATGTCCCCTGGTCTCTACAATTTCAAGAACAAGGCCCTAAACCTGCAGGAGTGGGGGATGAGCAGGAACCACGGACACAGTGTTGCTGTGCTAGGAGAAGAGCTGGCCTCCAGGCAAGGGGACAGCTGGCCTCTGAGCCCTGGGAACCCAGACAAGATCCAGCTCCAGCCTCAGTGTATCTGAGAGGTGAGAAGCATGATGTCCAGTTTGTCTTCCTCAGGCTCAAACAAGACTCCCACTGATGATCAGGGAGCCAGGTCCTTCCTCATAGGAGTGGCATGGGGAATGTGACTTTGACATTCCCAACATAAACTTGGATGGAGGTGTCAGCATGACAGGGACAATGCATGGGACTCGGTCATGGCGGGGCCTGCAGAGGACGCTGGGCTCGACATTCCCCCCAGAGCTTGGGCTACTCCGATATCACTTGCTGCAAGCCTCTGTCCACAGATGTTTCCCCTGCCCTAGGACAGCGCCACCAACAGCTGGCAAGGACAGCTGAGCACAGTGCATGGCACAGATGCCCCCTCTCCTGCCACCCAGAGCATCGCAGTGCCTCCTGTGGGCATCTCAGACTCTGTATGCCTCCTAGCTACCAGCAGAAGAGCTGGAGCCACCATCCTTACCCCAGGCACCCTGACCACCACTGACCCATCCCCGACTCTCCTGCCACCCTACCACATGGCACCTGCTGGGCACTCCACCCTGAAAGGACTTCCTGGGCTCCTTGACACTGGGTCCCTGGCCCTGCAGGGACCCAGGGTTGTCTGCCTGTCTGGTTCCCTTCTGCTTGCTCTGCCCTGGATCAAGCTTAAACATGAAAATGCAAGAGCCACCGTGGAGCCCTCGGCAGAAGGAAGAACTTGCTAACTCAAACCCCACCTTTGGGGAAAAGGGCAATGTTTTGCTTGAGAATCTTGCATTTTTAATTTTTTTTAAATGCTGTGTTAGGCTGGTATTTATCTCCAGCACTATTGGCTAGCAGAGCTCCTTTCAGTTTTGCAAATAAGGTAAGTACCACCTGCTGCCAAACTCTAGCCCTGCAGAATTATGTAGGTAAAAGTCCAAAACGCTCACATGTGAAGCTGCTAGCAAAACTCACCCTACCCTCTGGCAACGCTTGTCACTGCCCTAAGAGGATCAGAGACACAGAGGACTTTTCCACGGCTGGGGGTCCAAGCTCCTCTCTGTCAAGTGGAGAAATAGACGCAGCAAGTTTCATGGGAGTACTGACCCTCTCAGTGGCATTGGGAACAAACTTTGCCTGGTGGCCCAGGCCTCCCAGGAGAGGTAACTTCCCTTCCCCACACTATCTGTCACTTGCAAAGTCTGGGGTGAGTAGCCACGGATCTGTGCTGCCTTTGGCTGGTCTTTGTAGGAGGAAGCCAGCGCCGGCCCAGGGATTGTAAATTCCACAGGGAAGGAGCCCCTTGAGCAAGTCCCGAGGAGGAGCCAGGCCTCCGGGATTCGAGGAGCAGGCGGGCAGGAGGGGCCCCTCTGTGTCCCAGTCCGCCCCCAGAATTTGCAGGCAGTGACATCAGCGTGGCAGTCAGAGGCCACCCTGGGAAGGAGGAGGGAGTCACAGAGAGGGCAGAGGCGGGTGTAGGGACAGCTGGCTCCGCCTTCACCCGGGTGACAGCGATAAATTCAAGAATAAAAATAATCTCTGGCTTCCCAAGGAAGGCTGCTGCTCTCTGAGCATCTCTGCAACACCCACCCTGGGCTGCCAATGAAATGTGTCCTTGAGTTCCAGCCTGTGGCAGCCCCCGGGAGGTACTACGGACCCCAGGGAGGAGACCAAGACCTGCACAGGTGAGGGGACTTCACCAGTGTCTCACAATACGCCTGCAGTCTGGACTCAAGCCCAGGGTGCTCAGACTAGCAGATGCCTTTGTGACTGTGGGGGCACTAACTCCACAGGGGGACCCCAGGACCTGTGCCTGAGCCACAGGCACAGCAAGCTGCAGCCCCCCTCAGGTGAGTCCTTCCCCCTCCAGCCCTAAACTCTCACAGGCTCCCAGCCCTTCCTCTGTCTACTGCTGTCACCTGCACCATACCAGGTCACTCGGGACAGCCGGGAGGAACAGGTCTGTACCCCAGTTTGCATTCATGCTAGAAGTTGGTCCAAAGAGAATGGAATCCAACTTCTTCTTGCCCACCCACGCGATTCCTGCAGAATTCTGTGCATTTTTGGGCAGAGAAAATGGGGTTTAAATACTTCCGATGGGACAGAGCTGGAACGGCTGGAACCAAGCTCTGGCTGGGACCCTCTGCCATCTGCCAGGAGCCGGCAACAAGGAGCCTGCAGCCAGCAGGGCCGAGAGCGCCCAGGCCAGAAAGCCCACAGGCTTGGGCCTGACACAGGAGCAGCTACCTTCCCCAAGGCCCATCTCCTGCCCCCAACAGGTGGAAAATCTGCTAAGCTCAAAGGTCAAACCCAGTTTAATTTTATTCCCTTCTTGTTAAGAATGCCCCCCCCCAAAAAAACCTCGTGTTTCTTTCCAACTTTTCAAAAGTTAATTCATGTGGAAGGGAAAAAAAAAAAAAAAAGATTAGGATAAAATTTCAAATATTAAATTCAAATGCAGGATTAATGACTTTTATTTCGAAGCCCAAGAGGTTGTCTGGAATGCAGGACGTTTTTGGAGTCGTCGAAACTAGACATAACCAGATGCGGTTGGGTTTTGGATCGAGTCAGCACAAATCCAGCACCTTGAAATCTATATCCGTGTCTGTCTTCGGACAAAGCCGCCCTTGGACGAAACTCTGCCCGAGGTGAATTCAGACCCATCCCGACGGCCTGAAGGTAAAGACTAAACACTTGTGAAATGCAAGTGGAAGGGCTATGCCCAGGAGCAGGCCCTTTGCCTGGGAGCCCGCTCCCACCCCGTGCTCAGCCAGCGTGCGTGTGCGCATGCGCACACACATGCACCCCCCCACACACACACACACATGCACTGCCCAAAGGGCTGGACCCAAATGGCTCTGCGAGTGAAGGACAAACTTGGCAGCCCACGGCCTCCCTGGGGTCTGCGAGGCTTATGCCCTGAGAAGTGTCACATACACCCCCGCCCCCACCCCACCCCTCGCCCCTGGCCGGCCAGCCAGCATGCCCAGCCCAGACCAGCTCATATTACTTAGGAAAAGGCCCACGTGATCATTTCAGTCCACAGTGGAGCCTTGGAATTGTGTGTTCAGGCCTGCAACCTCAGCACAGCGAGGGGACACACACAGGGCAGGTGGCTGGCTAAGTGCAGAGCTACGGACACCTCACAGACTGAGCACTCAGCCCAATATATCTTCTTGAACACACCGCATGCTGCAAAGCAAGCGCCAGAAGAGGAGCCCAGGCCAAAACTGCCTGCCCTTGGCTCTGTGAATAAAGTTTTATTGAGACACAGCCAGGCGTCTTCTTCCTGCCCACCCCGAGGCCCCTCATAGCCCACCCGGTGCACAGGGAGGGGCTCAGCTCAGCCTGGTGTCCAGACCCCAGAATGACAGACCACTGCAAGATCCACTGTGGGGCGGGAGGCGGCTGGAGGTCTGACAACAGGGGCAGGAGGCCGCTGCAAAGGAAGCCTGCAGGGTGCCCCGTGCTCCCCCTGCTCAGGGCCACCGAAACTGGCACCGGCCAGCACTCCCAGAGCCACAGGCCTTCAATCTGTCAGGACACTCGCAGGAAGAGCACCGCCCCAGGCTGTCCTTGTCCCTTTTATTGCCTAGACAAGACTTAACCTGGAAACCTCACTGGCTCCAAACAGCAAGACCTGGCCAGCAGAGCCCACTGGGTCCTGGCCCTGCCCAGGCTGCAGGGGTCTGAGGCAGAGAGCAGAGAGCCGGGGCCAGCAAGGCCAGGCTTGGCAGGGTGGATGGCGGAGATGGGCAGGGGAGGCCGAGGGCAACACCCTCCCCAACAGCTTTCTGCTGCTCACTCACTCCATGAATGTGGCCGGGGCAACAAGGTCACTGGCATCCCAGGCCGATGACATCACCATGGGGTCAGGGCCACTCGCCTTGGACCCCAGAACCAGGAAGGCCCCTGTTTCCAGCTGCAAGGGCCTGCGACCCCAGGCCACCGCTCAGGCTGGGTTCCAGGGGCCACCAGGGAGCAGGTCCTGCCCCACACTAAGCAGTGCACAGCCCAGGTCTGGTTTCCTCCCGAAAGGACACAGCACCTCAGGACACGGTTTGTCCCCCATGCACACGGGGAAGCCACCACCACTGCTGTCAGCCCTGGGCCTCCTGGTGATGGAGGAGTCCTGCCCTTTATAGGTAGTGCCTCCAGGTAAGAGCATTGTTATTATTATTATTATTATTGTTGTTGTTGTTGTTATTATTTTGTCTTTTTGAGACAGGGTCTCACTATGCAGTTCAGGCTGGCCTTGAGCTCCCTTTGTAGCACAGGCTGGTCTCGAACCCGTAAGGATCCTCTTGCCTCAGCCTCTGGAGGGCTGGGATTAGAGGTGTGCACCACCATTCCCAGCCAGGACATAATTATTAAAGGGACATCAGCAGCCAGGTCTCTCTGAAACCCTTGCTCACCCCAGGACCAGCCTCCTGGGCCTGGGACTCCATCTTGGCACCACTGAGAGGACCCACCCTTGCACTGCAGCCACCCTTTAGCCTAGTCCATACCCTGGGCCATGCCTGGATGATGTGGGCACAGGGGCCTCTGAGGTCAGGCAGTGTCGGGACCTGGAGCCCACACCACCACCGGAGCAGGGCCACATCTGCTGTCCCCATGACAACAGTGACAGTGCAAGTCCTCAACTGCAGCTCCAGAATCAAAACCGAGTGCCCTAAGGGCCTCGGGCACAAGCTGGAGGAGACGCTGAAGGCCGCAGAGCCCAAGGATCTGTCCAGAGGGTGGAGGCCACTGTAGAAGTGCTGGGTGAGGGGACAGGCAGAGTGTGGTAGAGTCGGCTGACAGTCGACCGACTCAGGCGGAGGACAGCGGCTGCTGAAATCTGCTGCACTGAAAAGACAGGATGTGACTGACTGGGTGCTCAGATCAGTTGGCAGTGGGGAGGGGCAGTGGCAGATACAGCTTTGCCACCTGGACACTGCGCGGCCCTGCTTGGTCACCCACACACGGTGGACACTTGCACAACTTCAGCCCACACACGGCAGCATCCCAGGAAAGCAGGGAGGCCTTCCTCAGCTCTCCTAAGACCATGTGTCTGCAGGAGGACCCCTTCCCAGGTGGCTGCTGGCCACGGCAGATGGTGGAGAGATGGAGCGCCTGGCAGGTTCCCCGCTTGTCCCCCCAGGTCCCTGAGATGCCACTGTGGGAAGACCCAGGCTGGGCCCTCACTCAGAGCAGGCTCTGCTGGGTGATGGCATCAACGTGCCTACAACAACCTTGGAGGCTCCCACAGGGGAGGCACCCCCAGCATGGCGGCAGTCAGCCTGGCTGAGGTAGGTAAAGTGAGAGGTCCCCTGGCCACTGCATCCCTGAGCCCTGGAAATGGGGCTGGAAGACAGCCAGGAGCAGCTCCCGAATCACGAGGTCAGTCACGCCTTGACCTCCAGCTCCACCTAGGCAGCACAGGGGCTGAACTGGGTTTTCTCACCTACAAGTCCAGCTCCACTTCAAACACTGCCAAGCTCCTCTGTCTTGGAAGCCATCAGGGCCATCCACACAAGCTGGACAGCTCACACTGTGTCTGCACCGAGCCCCTGGGAGGAGGGGACAGGGAGAAGGGTCCCTTCAGCTGAGCGGTTTCTCTAGCTGCAGAGGCAGCTGGGAAAGCATGCCCCAAACCACTGTGCCCAGCAAAAGGAAGCATGGAGGCTGGCACCCCCTCAGCATCTCCCGACTTCTGTGCCAACTTCCGCCCCTCTAAGCAGGACACACTTTCCCCCATGCTGTCTCCTCTGCTGGGAACACCGCTCCTCCGTGGGCCAACAGCTGTCCCTGTGTGCCCCTGAGGCCTGCACTGGGCTCCCCTGGCCCTAGCCACACCTTGCAGTTTTGGACACCACTTTGCATGGCCATGTGACCGGTGAATTTAGTCCACTGCCCAAAGCCACCTGGGTCTGCCCCAACACTGTCACCACTGTCAGAAGGACTGAATATTCCAATGCCCTGGTTCCCCCATCCTGCCATGAGCCAGCACCATGGCAGGGGCTGACAGTGGAGGCCCTACTTGGGCACATGCTGGCCTGCTCTGACCTGTAGTCCTGGCTCCATTCTACGGCCAGTGTACAGAGGAGCCAGGGCTCATCTCAGGGGCCACTGGGTGACACCACGCGGGGCCCCTTCTGCTGGAAGCCCCCATCCCCTCACCTCACAGCCTGCTGAGGATGCTGCCACAGGGCCCAGCACCCTCCTGTCCTTGCCGCTGGCCTCTCCCTTGTCACTCTTCCTGCAGAAGAGTGTTCAAGGCCGGTGCCCTGGATACAGCAGAGGCTGGACCAGGCTGTGCCTGAGGACCACCTGGGCAGCCTTGGCCACAGCTACACACGAGGCAGAGCCCAGAGCTAGCCCGGTGCGCCCACAGGCCCTTCCATCATGACACCAGGACTGAGAACCTTGGCTTTGCCAACTGGGCCTCGATTTCCCCCTCTGCAAGTCAGGAATGCTGATACATCAGGGAGCAGAAGCTTTGAGGAACACGGCAATCCATGAAGACCAGCCCTGCTCCAGCTGCCAGATCTCACCATGGAGCCAACCTGCCAGCCTGTGGTGTGCCATGCCACATGTGCCAGTGCCACAGTGGGGATGCTGGGGCCGGATGTCAGCATCCAGGTGTCACAGAGCTGGCTCTTCCTGTCCTGGGCTCCTGGATGGCATGTCTAGCCATCACCCTGTGTGTCCTTGACCCCTCACCTGTAGACCCCAGTGCTCCTGAATCAGGCCCCACTCACCTGCTTAAGGACCCATCTCATCACAGCCACACCCTGAGATCCTAGGCTTAGGACTTCGACACCCGAGGTCTCAGAGATAAGACCCAGCCCGAGATGCCGCACACCTGTGGGAAGGGCCTCCAGTGAGCAGGTGCCCGTCAGGCCGGGACCACCTCCGGGTGGCGTGCAGGCGCCAGTTGGGCCAGGACCACCTCCCAGCAGTGCACAGGCTCCCGTCCACTTCCCCCAGCCACCAACTCCGCAAGGGTTAATGGGAAGGGCTTCAGGCTGTGGATTTACTGCAGGTTATCTTCTCACCCGGTGGAGGGCTCACATTTCCCACTTAATTACTTGTCCTGCAATCAGAAGGGATGGCCAGGTTCTGGGTTGTGCTGGCTGCAGCTGTGAACTGTTTATTTACTTTTGCTCAGCCTGGGAATGGCTGTAATTTAAAGGTTCAGATCTCAGCTACCCTGGCTGGTGCAAACCCTGCTTAAACACTTCCATATTGCTGGAGTGGAATGTTGCCGGGCGCCGCCCGCCTCCCCCTGGCATCCCTGGGCAGTGGGGGAGGGGACACTGGCCACTGAGCCCAGCCAAGCCTCCCAGCCTGAAGAGCAGGCAGAAAAGTCATCAGCCAGGAGCAGGGCAAACATGCTGAGCCTGCGATGGCCAGCCACCCCCTCCAAATAAAAGCCCTGGCCTGCCTGCTACAGTTCAAGCCCCAGCTCTCCCTAATTCCTGCGCCAAATGGTGTAATTACCACTTAAGTTGTCAAATGGTATCCAGATGGTCTTACCCTTCACACCAGTGGTTTAATAAGCTTTTAGGCATGACCTGGGCAGCCTGCCCTCCACCTGCACAGGCCCCGATCTGTGAAATCTGAACCCACAATTAGATCTGATAATGACAGCGAGGCACCCAGCCTTGAACTCTGCACACTGCTCCCAGGGGTGCCCCTGGAGTCACCCCATGCCACTGACAAACGGTGTGCATCCCTCCACAAACGGAGAGGCCCTGTACACAACTGGAGGCCACCACAGAGATCACAGGCCCGAGGCCTGAGGCCGGCGGCCCAGGGTGCAGCAAGCTCAGGCCAAGCCAGGAAGCCGCCGGTGGCTAGGGACACAGTCCCAGTCCTCGGTCACCCTTGACTGTGCCACTGTGTGACTTCAAGATGAAGCGTCCAGTGAAGGAAGAGGACCCGGATGCTAAAGGGTCCCCACTGTGCACTGTTAAGTCCTTCTCTCTGATTTGGGGTGACTGACATGCAGCCAGGCACCACTCCTTGTGCTGTGAACCCCCACCTGTAGGCTGAACAGAGAGGGGAGGTAACCTTCCCAAAGCCTCACAGCTAGTAAGTAGTGGGGAAGAGGTTTGAAATTCAGGAAAAAGTCACATATTACAAATGCCTTTGTACATGTATGACCCCACTGAGATTAAAAAAATAATAGTGTAGTTAAACACCTACTGACATGTGTGTAGGCATAATGGGACAGGAGAAATAAATACATGAACCAACACTACGGCTTATGCGAGGGTTTGGAAATGCTGAGTATTTATGGAAGAGCTTCTGGGGCTGGACATGGTCCCCAGCCACAGGTGAGAGGAGGCAGGCCAAGAAAGGAGCAGGGAGGCCCTGCATCCTCCCGGCCCAACCTCAGGGGCTGCAGGCTGGGGAGCAGAGTTCCAGAGGATGCTGCCCCTCTCCTTGGCCAAAACTCAGCCCCAGCTGGAGCAGCACTGTCGGGAGCTACAAGGCGGCCTGGGTGTCAGAGCGCACAGTGCTGTTATTGTGATGGCCTGGGGCGGGGGGAGGTGTTCCCCAATCTTACTAAAATGTGAATGACTGACACTTAAGGAGGGGAAAGTCTGGTCCTTGTCCTCGCCAGAAGGTTAGTTTGGCCCTTCACAGACAACACGGCCAAGGTTGCAGGTGCACCCAGCACTGCCACTTGTATAAGACATGGCCGGGTAAGCAATGGTTTCTTTTTGAGAAAGGGTCTCACTTTGTAGCCCAGGCTGACCTTGAACTTGTGCTGCTCCTGCCTCTGCCTCCCATGTAGCTAGGCCTGCAGGCCCGGTCCCCTGTGCCCCATGCCCCACTGAGCAGCAGTTTTCAAAAATAAACCTGTTAAACCAAAGTTCTACAGCTGCTACTTGATCTGCCCTCATCCCTGGCTTCTTGGGGATCCTGGCTCAGCCCTGGGAACACTGCCACCTGTGTCCCAGCTCTATCCCTTCCTGGGCCTGGGTCGAGGCCAGGGACGCCTGTGCTCTCCCCTCGCTGCCTCCTCCTCCCCAGAACACCAGCCCCTGGCAAGTGGGACACTTGTCCCCATGTCCCCTGCTGGATGCAGCCCAGGGGCAGATGCCAGGAGGACCTGAAGGGCTCCAGCCAAGCAGGCAGTGTCACAGGCTGGGCCTCCAGGCTGTGCTCCGGGAGCCACTAGGGCCGTGACTCAGGGGCTTGACAGAGCAGGTGGAAGGACACAGCTCTGTCCACAGGCAGAGACAGAAGGAATCCTGTGAAAAGAGAGGAGCCTGGTGGTTCCGTAACTCCCAAGTGAGTCTCCAAGTGTGCGTGAACATGCGTGTGTGTCATGTGCCTGCCAAATTGTGTACTGAGGCATGTGCGTGAATTATTGCACATAATTGTGTGTACATGTATGATTGTGTCTGTTTCCCTCTCAGGAAAAAAAAAAAAAAGCCCCAGGAAGCCAGCCCGAGGCCAGCTGGCCAGGCCATCATATGCTACATTTTATTGCACCGGCTTTGGGAAAACTTAAACCAATGTATGTAAAAGCAGCCCTGAGCCTGCAGCTTCCTGGTCCACAGCAGTCCTGGGTGAAAGGAAGGCTGTGGGGATTCCCTATAACTAAGAAGGAAGGTCACGAATGATGAGGACCCCAGTACTCAGAGGAGCCCCACGGGGACCCCTTAACACTGGTTTTCAGGGGAAACTAGGCGCATTCAGGGCAGGATGGCCATAGATTTACTGCAGATTTTCAGAAAACAGAGTCAGAGTGGTGACACCCAGAGGCACCAGACCAGACACAGATGCCCTGCCTGAGCCAGATGCCCACGGATCTGTCCCACAGAGCCCAGACCTGGGCCTGGTGGCCTTGCACAGGTGGGGGCTCCCCCTGCCTCCTCTGAGTTCCTCACCGTGGCCACGGAGACAGCACCCCAACACCAGCCACCATCTAGCTCTGAGAGTCCCTAACAGGGGAAATCTGACAGCCAGGATGCCTGGAAACTTGAAGGGTTTCAGTGGCTCAATCTGGAATGTCTAGGAAAATACTCCAAATTCCAAAAGCTCTGGAATTGGAGATTCTGGTGATCACAAGCATTTTGGATAAGAAGCCTCGACTTGTATGAGCCCTCCCTCCCAGGAACCGAGACGGCCGTAGCATGGCAGTCCTGCCTGACAGCACTGAGGCTGCACCTGCCTGCCACGACGTCTCCTGGGGCCGCAAGGTCACCCTCCTTTCTGTAACTGACCTGCAGTGATGCCCTCCCAGGCCCAAGGACTCCAGCAAAGTACAAACAAACCACCTCCTCCTTGATGGGGCCACATTTAAAATCTTCCACAGAAGCAGTGCTGGCTCTACAGCAAGGTCCAGGGTGCGTCCCCGGGCACCAAGTCACTTTTGAACCCAGCTTCATTAGCAGAGCACAGGCCATGTGCAGCCTTTGGGACTCTCAGAAGCCCTGCAGGAGCACTGTCTCTGAGTATGCTTAGGGACCATCAAACCTAACCCGGCCTGTACCAGGTCTGGGCACGGTCACATGCACAGCATTCCGGGGCTTCTCCTAGCCACCGCTTGCTGGAAGCACCACCATCCCGTGCTGGACGAGAAGGCTGAGGTTTCAGGGGGCCCCGAGACCCACCAAGAGCGCTGCCTGCTCCAGAGCCTGCCTGGCCCCTCGTCCCAAGCCAGTGTCCTTCCAAATTCTCCAAATCAGCTCCCCAGGCTCCACCGTGGAAGAGGCAGGTGGTTGTCCTTTCCCCTCCTTGCTAAGGAGGAAACTGAAACCAGAGCCCTGCGGATGCGCATGGAAAACAACAAGCAGCAGGGGGCAGATTGCACCTGTTACCCACAAGCCCAGGTAGGCTTCATTCGCTTCTATTCTCCAATGCTAGGAGTGTGGCCTCGCCACCTCTGCTGCCGGCTGACCCGCAGAGCGACCCAGCAGGCCGCCCCACACTCTGCAGCCACTGCTCCTCCCCAGCCGGAACCGCCCACTCACTGCCCACTGCCCAGCATGAAGAATGGGCGGAAACAGGAATTCACCCCTGACCAGTTCACACTGGTCCTCTGCAGGCTGGGGCAGTGCAGGATTCCTGGAGCTGGGGCAGCTGAAAGGGCCAGGGCCGCGGGCAGCAGGCTGGTGGCAGCGGGAGCTTGGCCATGGTGCAAAGGGCTGGGAACACATCAGCCCCCCCTCCCCAGGGCTGGTGGGGCAATCGCCCGCCGAGATCTGCAAGCTCATCACTGCATTTGGAAACCTCGCAGGGGACACAGCACAGGACGCGTCCTGCCCAGAGAGATAAGAGAGAATTCCCAGGCTCTGGACGCCTGGCGTCCCTCTGGGGACGAGCTGCTGGCAGCAGGCGGGAGGAACGAGAGAAAGACGCCCAAAACAAACAGCAGGCAGGGAAGAGCCTGCAAGCCAGTGGGCGGCATCAATGGCCGGGAAGGGGTCGCACTGACCTGGCCACTGCTTTGGTCATCCCTGACGCTGTCTTTTAGGCCAACTTCGAGCAGCAGGACCACTTCTGCTGTGGCCCTGAGCGAGGGGCTCTGTCTTTGAAATTCAGTTGGCCCCACCTGTAAAACAGGCCTGCAGGGGGGAAGTGGCTTTCCACACCTTTCAGGGGACAGCTGCAGCCACTGGTGCTGAAGACATATCAGGCCCTTGGAGTCCACCACAGAGTCCACCAGCCCTCGCGGCCCAACCAGCTGCAGGGTGCTCATACCTGCGCCACTGCTCTGTGGGGAAACGGGGGCTGCCCAGGTCCTGAGGGCTTCCAAGTGGACGAGCCAGGCTACTGTGCAGGGACCCTGCCCAGCCACAGTGGCACCCTGTCCTCTGAGATCTCCATCAGGGTTAGCTCCAGAAAACAGTGTCATGCTGGTTTAGCTCGCCCTAGGACCATGTGGCCTAGCCTAACCCCAGCGCTGAGTGTCTGGGTCATTGTGTGCATGCCAGAGAGTCAAAGCCAGCACTGCAGTGCCCTGCATGCCAAGAGATCTCCACACACAGGGTCTGCACAGAGATCCCCACACTGGCCCAGGGAGGGGTGGTCACTGCCCCTAACCTCCAGGTGACTGAATGGCAGTGCCGTCTGGCCAGGCCTCCAATTACCATGATGGGGGTCTGCCACCTGAGGGGGTGGGTGCAGCTGCCCCAGAGGGTCCTCGGCACCCTGGCCTCCACGGTGCTCTGACTGCTTAAGTGATGGACGCCCTGCATGGCTGGTGAGTCGGGCGAGTTGTGGCAGAGCTGGCATTGGTGCTCATGTGCATGTGTGTGTGTCGTAGGCTCTCTGGCAGCACACTGGTGTGCTGATGGCCCTACACACACTGCATACTCCTATACACAATCCCCTTGTCAGGGCAGAATCCCCATGAAGTGCAAGCCTCACGCGAGCCACATGTGCTGGAACCACACTTGCAGCTGCACACTTACCTGGACCACCCGGAAGCCACGCACTTCCGGCGACACCAGGTCTTCAGGTCCTGCAGGTGCCAGAAGCCTGGTCAGCCAATCCCAAAGCCCACAGCCCCCTACAGTTTTGGGGTTCTCTTAATGTAGGGCTCCCAGAGTTCCTAGGAACTACCTCACTAGGAAGCCTTGAAGGAACGCAATCAGAGCCACAGCTTCCTGCTGCAGCTAGTGAAGGGGCCCAGGTAGGGACTGTGGCAGATCCTGCGGGCCGCTCATCCCTTCCTACTGCCTCCTGATTGGAAGCCAGAAGTCCACTGCACCCCTCTACCATCACCCTTAGCAGCTGGAGGTAGCCAGGTGAGTTGTCCCAACACTGAGATGTAAAGGGAACCTACTGGACTCTTCTGGAAAACTTGTACTTTCCTACTAAGACCCAGCCCCAGCAACCTTCTCCTCCTTCCCTTGAAGCGGCAGCTACAGGACAGGCAGCCCCAGCATGGCAGGCAGCACGTCGTCGTCAGCCAAGGATCGGAGTGTCCTAACCCCCAGAACCTCTGAGAGCCTTAAGCTATGTGGCAGAGGGAACTCAAGGCTGGGCGTGGAAGCAGCACTGCAAACTAGCTAAGGCTGCTGCAGGGGGGAAATGGCCCTAGGTTATCTGTGTGGGTCAGTGGAGGTTGGGTCTTTAAAAGTAGAAGCACAGGATTAAAGAAGAGGCAACGGCTCCAATGCCAGAAGTGATCTTTCTCAGATTTTCCTACCAAGAGAGAGAAGTCAACGGCACTGGTTTAAGCCAGAGCAGTGGGTGCTAAGTCTATCACCCAAAAGTAAGACACTCAATGGAAGGCAAGACAAAAAGGACCAGCATGTGTCGTGTACATATACTAGCCACCCACGGTGGATGTGTTCCGGATGTGCCACTAATGTGCACTGACTGAAAATTAAAAAAAAAAAAATTCTTTTCTGAGAAGAGCGACCGCATCTGTAGCCCCCTTGAATCAAATGCTCCAGAAGTGCCCCTTTGGGTATGGCTCTGGGTGGCACTAGAGCCTTTTCTGGGAACGGAAGGCGTAGTGAGACCAGAATCCCTTGAGCAAACTTTTAGGAAAACTTTCCATCTACATGACATCCTAAGGTTTTTAATACTCCCAGAAGAGAAATGGCTTAGTGGCCAGCTTTGCGTATGTAAAGCCACCAACTCATGAGGATGAGGAAAGAAAAGGAACATAGCGTGTGTACAGTGCACATAAAACAACCAGAAACAAGAGATAATAGAGTGACAGAGGGTAGCTCAGGTCACAAGAGCTGCTGTTTGCAACCACGGCCATCTTCCCAGACACACACCAATGTGGTCATCTTCTTTTAAAGTCACAGAATAAATTAAGTTTAAGACCTGAGGCACCACTGTCCACCTCATCAACATAGCTCTGAGTACGACACTGTGAATTTCCCACTGAAAGGTTGCAGACGGCTGAGTGAATAAAATGGGGCCCAACCTTGTACTGCCTTCAAGAAGCACAAATCGCTCATCTGTATGGATGCTTTGAACTGAAAATTAAAGGATTCCAAAAAGATACACTATGCACACAGAAATCAAAAGCCAGTAAGAATACCTATTAGTTATATCAGATAGAGTAGACTGTTAATTAAAAGCTGTAAAAAAAAAAAAAAAGACAAGGAAGTCGCTATACTATGACAAAAGATCAATTCAGCAAGAGGAAACAACTATAGTAAACATATATGCACCCAACGTTGAAGCGCCTAACTACATAAAGCAAAAATTATTAGACTTATAAAGAGTGAGACAGCCTCCAATATGGTAATGGTTGGAGACCTCAGTGCCTCACTTTGGCCAGCAGCCAGTCCAAAGAGATCAGCAAATGAGCGCACTAGCTAAGGGATGCCACGAGCCAAATTGGCCTAGCAGACATCTGCAGAGCACTTCTCTCAGAAGCTTTGGACTGTGTACCCTTCTCAGCCCACAGGGCATCCTCCAGGCCAGGCCAAATGCTCAGAACAAGTCTCTACACATTCTTAGAAAATGGCATCATAGTATTGACCTTCTCTAACTACAATAGAGCAAAACTAAACCTCACAAGGAGAACTTAGGATGTTGTGGAATACATGGAATTTCAAAAACGCACTGATGAAAAGTTAGTAAATGAAGAAATCAAAGGACTTTTTAAAAGAATTTCTTAACACTAGTGGAAATGCAGCATACCAAAGCCTATAGGATTCAGCAAAGTTGGTCCTCGGAGGGGCAGTTACAGCAGTGCATGCCTGGATGCACACAATAAGATGATTCCAAATAGCAACCCAAGAGGGCAGCTCGGCAAGGTAAAGAAGCAAGAACACAGCTTAGTAGAAGAAAGAAATCACAAAGACCAGAGAAGAAATGAATGACATGGAGTTTAACAATGTAAATGGTCAATAAAACTAAGAATTGATTTTTTTTTTTTTTTTAGTGTAGTTGCTACAGGTCTCACTATACAGCTCAAACTCATAGTGATCCTCCTATTTTCTGCCTCCCCAGTGCTGGGATTACAGGTGTGTGCCACCAGGCGTGGTCTTGGTCGCTGGCTCAGTGCACCTGGGGACCAAGCTGACACAGCATGTGGTGGTGCTGGGGATTGAGCCCCAGTCCCTGCACTTGCCTAAGCAGGTACTTAGTCCACTGAACTATCTCACTAGCCCTAAGACTTGGGTGTTTTTTTTTCTTTAAAAGATGAAGAAAATTGACAAATTTTTAATTCTCAGACAAGTAAAAAGATGAAGAGGGAGATACCATAACTGATGTGGTATAAATGTAGAAGATCATTAAGGACCATCATGAACAACTAATATACCAATGATTAGAAAAACATACAAGACGGCCGGGTGTGGTGGCTCACGCCTGTAATCCCAGCACTTGGGAGGCTGAGGCAGGAGGATCAGTGTGAGTTCGAGACCAGCCTGGGCTACAAAAGTGAGCTCAAGGCCAGCCTGAACTATATGAGACCCTGCCTCAAAAAGAAAAAGAAAAAGAAAAAGAAAAACATACAAGAAAGGGACACACTTCTGTATCCCATAACCCACTGAAGCAGACCGTGAGGACACAGAAGACCCCGACTGGGTGGGCAAAAAGCACTGAGATTAAGTGAATAAGTGGTAAGAAGTTTCCCAACAGAGAAAGCTCTGGGGCCCAAAGGCATCACTGCGAATTTTACCAAAAAAGCAGTAACTGATGCAATTCTTCTCAAACTCTTCCAAAGTACTGACAGGCTAGGAATCCACCACCACCCCCGCACCCCTACACCTGTTCTATGACAGTGGATGCTAAAACCAGACAAGGACCAAGCAATGATGACCCACAATGCCACGGAGTGATACTATGATGAACGTAGATCCAAAAACACTCAACGGAAGCCTGGCCCAGTGAGTGTACCAGCTCCCGTGGCCACGGCTACACACCACACCCAAGTAAAGGATCGCCTGGGGGTCAACACTGCGAATCAGTAAACGTCATGTATCCTACCCTAGAAGGAAGGACAAAAGTCACACGATCATCTCAATAGATGCAGCAAAAGTATCCAATAACATTCACCATTGGGCATTATTAAACCTGTAAAAAATTAATATAGCCGAACTTTACCTTGATCCAATGAAGGCTGTGTATGAAAAACTTACAACCAACTCTGTTTTATCCATGGATTATGATAGTATAGTTTTTAAGGTGAAGAATAAAGTAAAGTTTTCTTGTTAGATTATAGTAAAAAAAAATATGTAATGAATGAATCAAATTTTCAAATGTATATCCCTTTGGTTGGGCACTTAAAAGTTTTTGATGATTTCTATTAAAATTCAAAATAAAAAAATTTTTTTTAAAAACCCAGAAATGAATTCACATATTTGTAGCCACCTCACCTTTGACAAAGACAGCAAGAACTTAGGAAAGGCCGGGTGTAGTGGTGCATACCTGTAATCCCAGCACTTGGGAAGCTGAGGCAGGAGGATCAGTGTGAGTTTGAGACCAGTCTGGGCTACAGAAGTGATCTCAAGGCCAGCCTGAACTGTATAATGAGACCCTGTCTCAAAAAAATAATAAAAAGTAGAAAAATAAAAGATCGTAGGAAAAATAAATTAGTGCTGTTGCAAAAACCAAGCATCCATGTGCAGAAAGAAGGAAGCGGATTCCTGTCTTTGTCACATATGAACATCAACTCCGAATGCATGAAACACTAAGTGTAAGACCCGAAACTGTGAAAGGTCTAGAGCACAGCAGAAACGCACTGGACTGGGCCAGGAAGTGTTTAGAGATGGCCCCAGGCACAGTCACTCGGAGCAAAACTTGACAAACAGGCTTCTACTGCCCAGAACAGGAAGCTGAGGTGAGGAGAGAGGCTGCAGAGCAGGGGAAGACACCAAGTGACTCAAGCAGCAAAGGACTGGTGCATCAGGGTCCTGGGCAGCAGATGAGGTAACTGTGGTTTTTAAAGGGTGAAGGACCCGGGTAGACATTTCCAGGAAGAAGACTGCGAGTGCGTGTAAAAAATCCGCAGCCCAGCTCAAGCAAACTGAAGCCACAAGGAGGCATCACCTTGCAGTCCAGACGAATAGCAGTAAAAAACCCCAGACAGCAAGAGCTGGCAGGAATGCAGAGGAATGGGGTGCTCCTGTGCTAGGAGGAGGGGTGAGGGCCTTAGTACAAGCACTATGGAAGAAAAATGGGGGTGAGGCCCCCAAAAAGCAGACCTAGAGCTGGCACATCACCCAGCAGCCCTCTCCCAGGTCGCAGCTGAGGAAATACAGGCGGACGTCCTTGGACTGAGCCTGCAGCCCACCAGCCTGTGGCCATCGGCAAGGTGGGCGAGGAGCTGAGATGCAGTGCATTACTGGGCCATGTAAAGAGAACAGGTCAGCTGCCTGCAGCCACACGGAGGGAATGGAAGGAAATCCCATCAGGCAGTAAGTCAGGTGTCCTGGCACATGGGGAAGCTAGAAAGGCATTCTCAACATAGGGACAGAGGAGTGGCTGCCCGAGCCTGGAGGGGGCTGGGGAGCGACACAGAGCCCCACCATGGTGAGGCAAAAGCATCTGCTGAGCTATAGTACTGTAGATTGCTAGGGTTGGTGATAACCTACCTGATCATACTTCCAGATAGCCAGGCGAGGGCTCTGCCCCCACCCGGCCAGGAAGCTCCTACAACGTCCACCTGTCACATCCACCTCTTGGGCTGTCAGTGTGCACCATTACTATGGAACAGCTGGAAATAAAAGATACTCTAATTATATGTATTTTCTTGGCTTTTTTTTTTTTTTCCTTTCTTAAAACAGTGAAGAAGAGGGCCTGCTCAGGTATGCAGCTGCTCCAGGCAGGGCAGGTTGAGTCACAAGGCCTGCAGAAGTACATCTCTAATTTAAGTGGCACCAGCAGCTTGGTGGCCAAATCACAGCCTGGGACAGGCCACTTACCCCACAGACGACTCAGGACGCACTGGGCTATGCGTCCAGTACACCTGCTCTCAACCCCTTTCAGCCTGCGTGGCAGTGGACGTCAGGCCTCCCAGGCTCCTTCACAGAGGCCCTTCAGGCTGCCACACAGAAGCTACCATCAGCACTGCACCCTGGGCCCTCCGTGTGCTCTGACCCCCAGTGCTGTGGACAGAATGCCCCAGAGAATGGTGAGCCCAGGGCTGGCCCATGGTTGGCGGCCACTGCTAGCCTCAGAGAAGGCGGCCAGGGGTGGTCCCCAGGGCGTGGGTCAACGATATGCAGCCAGAGTGGTCCCGTGACATCCATGGGTGCCACCCCCATGACCCCTCTGCCCCTGTGGGGACAGTGCTGCCATAGTGATCACACTCCCCTCTCCAGCAGCCCCAGGGCCCGGTGCTGCCCATTCCTCGGAGAAGGAGGAGGAGGAGGAGCAGGAGCTGGGAGGGCCTGGGTGCCTGGCCTGCAGGCCCAGATGGTGCCCAGCGCCGCTCTGGTGCCCAGCATCTGGGCCCGCGCCTTCCTGAGCCTCGGTTTGCTCTTCACCTAAGCACAGCCATAGAGAAGCCTCCTGTCTAGGGGCAAATGGGGCCCAGATCTTGGACGCCTCCTTTTCTGAGCTGTAAACACATTAATCCGCTTTTGTTTCTAACAGCAGCCAGTGAAGTATTCCAAGTGCTAAGAGATAAACACTTTGTCAGAAGGGCTGTACTTCAACAAACGTGCCTGTTGCCTTCCCCACCAGGAACATTGTCAGGTGACCTCAGGTCTGAATCCCGTCCAGGTCGGAGCCTCTGCTGATGGCCTGTACAACCGGGTTTCAGAGAAAATGAGACCCGACCACTAGTGTGGCATTTCCCAGGTTCCTCTGCCGGGGTCAGAAGTTACATGACTCGGTTTTGGCCTGTGAGGAGGCATGCGTGCCCAGCAGGTGTCCCTTTCCTCTTCCTTTCTGTTTCCTCTAGTTGCCCACCTAAGCAGAGCCCTGCCTAGACACAGAACTGGCCTCTCTGAGACCACTGGTGTCATTGCTCCAACCATCATACCCACTGTCCTCTAATTCACCAGGCCATACATTCACTCAGTAAATAATGATTTAACAAAACTGACAAGAAGCCTGTTAAGAAGGTGTGGCCCTTAATCCTCCCAGCCCTTCATAATCACCCTATAGTCTGTGGCCTGGGAGTTTCACTCAACCCCCCCAGGGAATGAGTATACCCTGCCACCGCCTCAATGGGCTTTGGGAGATTCTGAGAATCAGCCTCACCGCTCCAAGGCTGCAGGACACCTAGGCTGCAGGCAGCAGGGAGAGTTGGCTAGAAAGTTCAAAAGGAAGGGCCTGAGTGACAGAACGTCCAAGAGACACAGTCCGGGGAAGGGTGAGCAGTGGGCCCGGCAGGGCCAGGTGCTGGAGCAGCAGGGTGAGGGTCCAGCTCTGGCCTGGCTGCGCCGAGTGTCCACATGGGCACAGCAGGCACTGTGGGACCTGGTAGCCCAGAGAATTTTCCTGGCAATGTCCGACCTCTCCCCAAGTAAGCCTCGGAGAGGCTCCACAGAGAGGCCCAGGCAGTGCCTCCTCCTGGAGATGCCGAGCAGTGCAGGGGAGGCCCCCGCCTGTGGCCAGGCTCACTGCTCAGCCCTGAAGCCTTCGCTACCCTGCAGAGCCCAAGACTTCCCCACTCCTTCCACTCCTTCCACGACAAGCCCAGGCTCTGGCTGCTGCCTTGGGGCCAGGCCCAACTCTTCTGGTTGGTCAGGGCCTCCTCCCTTTGCCTCACCTCTCAGCTGAGACACCACAATGGCTCCATTTGGCTGCTGCCGGGGAGACTCTGACCTGCAGCCCCATGCAAGGGAGCCAGAACAAGGAAGACAGTGGCCACCCAAGTCCCAGCATCTCAGGGTCCACGCATGAGGTCAGTGCCTGTCCACTTCCTGCCCTTCCACAGGAAAGAAAAGACATCCCTTGGGGCCACGTCCGTGTCCAGCGGAAGTCCTACCCGTCCCTTGACACTTTGAAGCATGAAGAATGTCTCAGCCCAGGTTGGTCAGCCAGGCTGGGGGAGCTAATTTCTTAAAATCTCTTGCCCTCACCCCGCTAGTCAAGCACAGCAAGTGCTTGGCCTTGCTTGCCTGTGGAAGCCTAAAATCTTTTCAGCTGAAGGAGAAAGCGCTGGCTGCTGACTGACCTATTAGAACTGTCACAAGCGTGACTTCTGGAAATAAACAAGATCCCTAGAAGGTTGGCCGGAGCAGAAGCATAAGACAGTGATAATTGGGGGTGTAATTAAATTATCCCTTAAGCGGAGGGGCCGAGTGACACGCATTTTTTCTGTTAATTCCAATATGGTCAGCGCTATACAAGGGCAGAATCCAGGAGGCTCTCTCTCCAGAGCCGCCAGCTTCACTTTCTGCAATTCCACCTAGCCAACAGCTGCCTGCGCACATCCCAAGCCGAGGTGCTGAGGTGCCGGGGCAGGGCGGGGCAGGCTAGATTTTCTTCCTATCATTTTACAGAGGCTCCCGAGCTACAAACTGGTTCAATAAACAATGTTTATTTTTTGTGGGTTAGTATCTTGCAAGAGAAAATCAGAACTAATTTTCAGGACGATTTATTTACATTGTAACCATTGTTTGATAGCCTCTGCGCCCCACACTTAAATGACTTTCTCCCTGAAGGGCAAAAATCTTTAAAGCAGAACAGAATTTATTTAAACAGCTGGGTTTTCACACAACCGTTTTATTAATTCGTAGACTTGAATTATGAATTGTGGGCAAGTAACATGCATAATTTGTAAATACAGACAGATATAAAAGCTAGCAGTGTCATTTAATGAAACAAGTAAAAACCGATACAAAATTAATTTCTCCCAGCTATGACAAAGGCATTGTACCAGGTCGCATTTACATATTAAATACTTTTAAGTACCATTTAAAATCGGAGTCAAAGGAATGGCTCTTATCATTTTTATTCCCAAGAAAAAAATGATAACATCATTCTTAGAGAAATGTTTTTATTGCTGTTCAATTTTATGTTATTTAAAACACACATCCCTCCTTTATGTTAAATCATGCATGTTACTTCTTACATGAAAAACAATAAGTTATTAAAAGCAAACAAATAAATCTTGCCATCCCAATGCAGCCATCCCCAAATGTCTTAAAACCCTTTTTAATTTGAACTAAATGTGTTGAGGAGTGTGGTTGTCATCCTTCGGGATTCTGGCTAGCAAGAGACGGAGATAGAAAACCGTTAGCCTGTGAAATAAAGTGGAAACTACTCCACTGAGGAGGACCTGGATCCCGGGGCTCGGCTCTGTAGCCCCGGAAGCCGGTCTCAGCCTTGGCGCAGCCTCGGGCAGCCCCTGCCTGGGGCCACTGGTCGAGTTTTAGGCATTGAAAATTCGCTGCCATCCCCATTCTCCACCACTGCTATTGGAGAAAACTGAGCAAATTTATTTCTTAGAGCACGGCGAGGCTACCGATCAACGATCCAACTAGCTCCTACTTCTTCCACTTCTGCAGCAGGCGTTTCCAGGACGCACAGCCCTGACCTCGAGCCGGCCGCTGTCCCAGGCCATCTCCAGGGAACGCCTGGGCGTTGGCATGGGGCTTTCATGTCTGAAGGGCTCTGCCAGCGCTTGGCACATTCACCCAGGCTTCAAGAAGGAGCCGCTCTTTCGAGAAGGGCCCGCTGCGTGATCGCGAGGCGAAGGGTGGCCGGGCTGGCTTGGGGCGACACCGCGGTGCCTGCCTTCCCCGCCCCCACCCCGGTAACTCCAGAAGTAACAGCGCCACCTACCGGGCAGCAGGAAGGCTCCCGGCAGGAGAAAGCTCCGAAACCCGGGGATGAGGACGCCGGTCTCCTCCCGGCCAGCAAGGCGGGGAAGCAGAAGCAGATTCTTCCTTGCGCGCTCCGAACCCACAGTGATGGTAAAGCCTGGCTCCAGTCTATTGCTAAACCCGCTGCAAACTCTCTGAAAAAGGTTTTCTGTTTTAAGTAAGAAAACTACTGTTGTTAATTTTTAAGGGTTTTGCGTTAGCTGTACGTTTCTGGATAGAAAGTGGTTTCTGGGGTCACCAGTCAGCTCGCAGTGTTCTCCCTGTGTATTTCCTGGGGCTGAGGCTGGGGCACGTGGGGAGGGGCAGGGGTGCATGCATGCACACAGGCACGCATGTGTGTGCACACATACACACATACAACCCATCCCGCTCCTTGGCACAGAGCTCCATAATCCCTCATGGGCCCTAACCAGGTTTCCAGAACACAGAGTACCAAAGTAGGATAATCCAAATATTATTCTAAATTCTTTTTTCAGACACTTAAGCAAAATAACTTTCATTTTTCTGAAGTTTATGTAACTTCTCTTTATGAATATAATCAAGCTCCAGTTTTACATATGCTTAATGTCGATTTCTGTATTTTCTGACACAAATAACCACTCTGCTTCCCTGGTCTTCCCGGGTCTCACATCACTGGGTTTGTTTTCAGACGCGTGCACCAATTGTTTCCCCTCCGTAGTTGCAGGCGGGCTGTTCTTGTCAGGAGAAGATGCCAGGTTTTCACAGTATCTCCTATTAGTTGTTGTGCGGTGGTGAGAAATTAACTGTGGCTGAGAGCATCCACACACATTTCCTTTGCATTTCTCTCCCCGTTTTGACATGTCCAGAAGATTTTTTTAAAAAATAAACAATTGGCATTTACAAAATGACAATTAAATGCATTATCATAATTCATCCATTTCTAAAGATTTTTTAATGAATCTTATTTCTCTTCATCATACATCACAAAAAGAAATCAAGCGTCCTCAGATCCTGAAGCGTAGCTTGCTATTGTGTTACCATCACAAATTACTTCATTGTGTGTGTGTGAGTCTGTGTGTGTGTGCACCAAACTATTTACATTTGTAACTTGATTTCTCACTCAATAGAGTTTGAAAGATCTGGACATTATAAAGGCAAACTCATTTTCTGCTGGAATGAAAGGAGAAAATGAAAAATTTTGAAATTCACTTTATTAGGTAAATTCAGCAGGGACCAATCGAAAGCCCCTGAAATAAGCCAGGCTGCCCTGTTTACTTTCCCCATCTCTTGCAGCCTTAAAATGAACACTGCGATCCCCGCTTCCTATCGGGTGTTTGTATAGAAACTAGAACCTCCTTTCCCAAACGGTGCTGAGGCTGAGACCACAGCTTGCGTGAGCCCAGAGCCCCCAGAAAGCCCGCCAGAGTAGACAAGGGGCACGGGGCCAGGAGGGGGCCGAGGGCCTGGCACTGGCAGAGCACGGAGAGCACTGCAGCACTCACAGTTCAGAGTCCGCGTCGTCCTCTCCTGGTCCGGACTCCAAAGGGAGCGCTGCTGTTCTGTGTAGAAGCAGCCCACATGTCCAGGAAGCCGGCCAGGTCGCTCACTAAGCAGTCAACAGCACAACAACAACAATGAAACAAATTCAGGGCTTTTCCATAACGGGGAAAAAAAAAAAAAAAAAAAAAAGTGGGCTGGGACAGGAGCAGCAGCGCACAGAGCCTGACTTCTGCAACCTGCGTGGCCCGGGTTGCTCTGGCTGGGCCCTGAGCAATTCGCCTGGCTCCGTCTGAGCATGAAGGCTCGGTGACTGCCCGTGCAGAACCAGGCTGATCACAGACCCCAAAATTCACTGTGTGTGACCACCTGAATGCCCACCACAGATCTGAACTAAGTTTCCCTGTGAAAATACACTTCAGAACTCAGCGACCCCCACCCCAATGAGGCCTTCAGTGACAGGAAATGTTAACCATTTTAAGCGTTTTTTATTTGCATTTGCTCTGCCGCCGAGGGAGTTGGGAAGAAATGTGCTTTTAATGATTGCTCCTGAAATTAAGATCGATGGCATGAGCATGGAGAAGGTGTCCCTGTGAGGAGGGGTGGCAACTGTGTCCTGAGGGAGCCCTGAGAAAAGAAGGACTCAGCTCTGAGTTCCCACGGAAGGAAAAGAGAAAAATAAAACCCAGCCTGCCGGGTGTAGGAAAGCTCCATTTCCAGTTCTCTGCGTGGCTGGTCACTTCTTGGCTGGGTCACCTTAGGGTTTATGATATGGAGGAAAATAACACGAGATTGTCCCCCAAATTAAATACCCACTGGCGTCCTTCACAACTGCATCACAAATATGTCTAAGTCCTCTCTCTGATGAAAAGCTGTGGAGAATGGCCTTTCTCTCAGTTCTGTCACCCTCCGCATGGACCAACACCGAGTGAGTTTAAACAAACAGAAGGAAGGCTTCCTGCAGTCTGAGCAGCTTCGGCTGAGCTGGATCTCCTGGTGGGGGTGACAGCAGTTGCGGGGATTAGTTAGAGCTGAGAGAAAAGCTCCAGAGTTGCAGGGAAATTAAGACAGTAATCAGTTTGTGCTGACAAATACGGGAAGCCTGCGTGGCGCGGCTTCACTCTTGAAATTCTTCTGCTGCAGAGATACGTGGCCTACTTCATTGAAGAATGTCAAGAAAAAAAAACAAAAGTCCCCTTCCAAGCAAATTCGCAGATGATTATCTGAGGTTTGCAGGGTGCCCAGGAAGGGGGCCCTCAGGCAAAGATGGAGATTGCAAGAATTTCCAACCAGCACCCTGAGGTCCATGACCTCGGGACATTGTCCTAGTTGAGGCCCTCAGGGTTCGGGTCAGGCTGCTCCTCCAACCTTGTGTGTGGCTCCATGCCACAGACACAGGCTGTGAAGGACATCCAGGATGGCAAAGCCAGCTAGCATCCTCTGTGCCCTTACAGCCAACTCTGAGGGTCTGGGAGACAACAGGGATGCCAGTCAGGCAGTGGGTCAGAAGCCCAGGCCTCGTGGCACCACCTGGAACCCCAGGCATTGGGAGGCTGAAGCAGGATGATTACAAGTTGCAACCCAACCTGTATCAGAAAAAAGAAGGCACATAGACTGCTGGAACCCCACAGCCCATTGCCATAATGGCTTTTTATTTGAAGGAAAAGGATGGCAGAGCCGGGTGTGGTGGCACACACCTGTGGTCCCTGCACTTGGCAGGCTGAGGCAGGAGGATCAGTGTGAGTTCGAGACCAGCCTGGGCCACAAAAGTGAGCTCAAGGCCAGCCTGAACTGCACAGTGAGACCCTGTCTCAAAAAGACAGAAAAAAAAAAAAAAAAAGAAAGAAAGAAAGAAAGAAAGAAAAGGATGGTATCACTAGGCCATGCATGGGCCATTGCCCTTGATCCCAGAGACCATTCTAGGGACTGCAGGAGAGACAGCCTTGCTTCCCCACAGTCTGGCCACCTTACCCCTCCACCTCCTGG
The DNA here is from genome assembly GCA_004027025.1 of Myocastor coypus. NCBI lineage: Eukaryota > Metazoa > Chordata > Mammalia > Rodentia > Myocastoridae > Myocastor > Myocastor coypus. The sequence goes on from PVJA010022440.1 coordinate 25,907, forward strand.
AGATCCCACAGGCTCCCTGAGCCCAGCTAATCACTTGGGCAGGGCCTCTACCTGTGGCCAAGGCCAGGTGGATAGGAACAGCCTCGTGATGCTGGGGAGTTGTCCCACTTGCTCTCTCCCAGCTGTAGAAGGCTGGGAAGCTCCCGGGGCTGCCCCTGGGGAGTAATTTATAAGCAGTCACCCATTCCCGGCAAGAAGGCAGTTCACGAAAGGCCAGGCCAGGGAAGAGGCACCGGGACATGCATGATAAGTGAGACCCAGCCAGGCTGCCGTGGGGAGGAATTTGCGAGGCCTCTGGCTGGGGGAGCCACACAGTCCAGCCCCGACCCCACCCCCGCAGCATCCTGCAGCTGCTGCTCCAGCTCCCTAACCCAGTGCTGTGCATGTCCTGGAGCCAAGGATCTGGTTTTCAACTATGGTGGGGCAGACAGTGCTGGGCCTGGCATGAGCAGACCCAGCAGCTGGTGGAGGGAGAGGCTCTGTGGACTGGCAGGACACTGGGAGGAGGCACAGCCAGCCCCTGCCTGGAGGCATTTGATAGCATCTCTTCCCCTTCACGGATCCCTCTCAAGTCCCAAAAGATAAACCAGAGGCGGCATGAACATATGTGCAAAAGGAATTCAGAGCCTGCACACTCACGGGAGAGCACGTGTGCACACACATGCACGCATGTTTCATGTTAAATGTATTTACATTAAACACCAGGTTACATCTTGGGGGCTAAGGGCAGCTTTTCAGCTTTTGTCCCCTCCTCCCCACTATCTCTCCTGAATGTGAACCAGGACTTTCCACAGCCGTGGCCAAGCCCAACCTGGCAGAGAGGACTTGTGTCCTGCCACCACGCAGTGACCAGTCTCCAGGATGGCAGTGGCCGGGTCTGCTGTGGGAGCCTCCACCACACTGAGGCCTCCTATGAATCCTGGAAGGTGACAGCAGAGCCGGCAGGAGGAGCTGGGAAGCACACACCAAATAGCCAGTGCACCACAGCCGCACCTTTCAGAGGCTGCCGCTGTGAGGGCTGGGCCGGCCTGCGTGTGCTCTCAGGCGCCTGGTGAACTGGGCTCACCAGGGCAGTGGGACACTGGGGAGCAGGGTTTATGAACCTAATAAAGCAAAGGGCAGGAGGAGGGGGGGTATCAGGAAAATGTTAGCCAGAGGAATCAATGCAGACCGGCGTGCCGAGTCCATTGGCTGTAGAACTCTGAGAACAGCTGAGACTCCAGTGCACTCGGCGCATGTCTGGGCCCAGCTGTCAGCCAGCAGCAGCCTCTGAAGAAAGCTCATGCAGCGTCCTTACTGCTGTCGCCTCCTAGGGGTCCCCTCCAGGGATGCTGTGAACCAAAGCTTTCCTATTATGCTGAGCACCCAGCCCAGGCATGCCAGAAAGAGCCCCGCGGAGCCAGCAGGAGGCTGGGGGCAAAAGGGGTCCTGTCCCCACGGGGACAGAAAAGAGAACACGTCATACCGGACACCTCCTGCACTTCTTCCTCCAGAAGTGAGAGGATAAAACGAAGAACACGCACCTCGAGGGCGGCTGGCCCGGCAGCGCAGCTTCCACACACAGCAGCCACAGGACTGCACTGAGGATGGAGCAGCTGGGGGCCTGCAAGCGTCCGCCTACTTCACAACAGAGGTGTGCATGCTGCCACCTGGGCACTCAGTGGTCCTGCAGGGCACCCCTGCAGCCCCTGGCTCCCTCCATCTGGGCCCCAGAAGGCCAGGGAACAGTTCGTTATTCCAAAAGCCTTGGAGCAAAGGCTGTTTGGGCTGTGGTCATGGGGAACTGCGGGGGAACGAGGGTCACCCTGGCACCCACGCTAGGCCTTCTCATCGCTGCGGTGGGCCCGTGGGGACAGAATCAGCAGTGATGCCCCACTGTTGCCACCCCTGCCTCCTCAGACCATCATCAGGATAGGACAGGACAGGCCCCCTCCAAGGGCATGCTGTCTCCTGTCCCAAGCTGGCTCCTTTCAGAGGAGAACACCTACACCCTGTGCACAGCACACTCTGCTGCCGTTCCTGAGCGCCCTTGGCTGAGAAGGCTCTGCCTGGGCCAGGCGCCTCTGAAGACCACTGCCACCTGCCCTCCCTGGGTTGGGGCTGACCAGGAGGTCCTGTGGGCATGGGCCTTAGCTCTGCACTCCTGTGCCCCTTCTTTTCCATTGCTCATGGAGTCCTCAGAGCAGCGAGAGCACTCTGTGGGCACCATGACCACCGAATGTGGTGCCGTGCAGCGCCTGAGCCCCAGGAAGACCCACACTGACACCAAAACAAGCCCAGAATGGGACACAGACTCTGGTTAATAGCACTGCACCACATGGGCTCAGGGGTGGGGACAAGCACCCCACACTCTCCAGAGATGCTCACAGGGCCAACCGAGTCTGCATGGAGTGGACACAGCTCTGCTTCTCCTGAGGGTTTCTGCAAATCCAAAACTGCTCTAAAACTTAAGTCTCCTAATAAAAAAATTCCTTCATGGAGTGGTACAAGCTTCTCCTCTGCGTGTTTTCTCCCCAGTTGGTATTTCCTGGGAAAGAACTTGCAGAAAGCAGAGAATTCAAATCCAAACAGGCTGGCCTTGAGCCACATGGCTGTTTCTGTTCACAGCTGCCTGGCAGGCCCCGGCCCAGGCACAGTCTCCATGGCCCCTGAGGCATGGCAGAGGTTGTCTGATGTGTTTGCTGAGGCCACAGCAATGGAAGCTGCAGAGTGCAAGCAGCCTTCACACCGGCTCTGTTGTGCTGATGTGCAGTCCCACAACGTCTCTTTGTCATGGCAAATTGCTTTGTGTTCTCTGTGGCTCACGTAGCCAACCAGCCCATGACCACAGTTACAGGACCATGCTCCCACCCTTTGCAAGGCAGATGGAGACAGATACAGAGAGAGGATAGAGACAGGTAGACGCAGGTAGGGGCTGTGCTATGTGCTATGTGGCTAAAGTAGCACCACCAGGTGACAGGGGAATGAACGGGATCCATCCTAGGCCCCAGGGACACACACTGTGTCTCAATGAGTGATCACGGGAGACCCTGCAGATAGGCTGCTGTCTCTGGCTCAAGCCAACACCACAGGATTTGGGGACCCCGGGGCCTACAGGGAAGGGGCAAGAGAGGCTTGCAGCCCTGGATCAGACCCTGGAGGCCACTGCCTCCTCTGAGCAGAGCATCAGATTTGCTAGGCCTAGGTGGAACTATATGGCTTGTTTGTGAGCCCAGGGCTTGGAGGTGAGGCCAGTGTTGAGAGCCTGCTCCCAGGCTGGGAGTGGGTACCACAGCAGTTCAGGGTGAGGCACCAGCCAGCTCCAGCTCCAGCTCCTGCATGCAGGCTGGGGGCAGCTGAGGCCCAGGTGGGGGAGCCGTCCTGATGCCCCTCCATGATTGCCATGTGCATGGAGCCACAGACCTGTCTACAGCACCTTTTTCAAGGTAGAAACCTTGAAAAAGGCACTTAGCTAGCTGGTGCCACCATCCAATGGCCAGGGCCACCAACCACGCCCTCCTAACACTGCCCCGACAGAACTCCACACTCAGATACTGAACAAAGGTGAGGCAAGCAAATCCATAGCAGCTGAACTGAGATTCAAACCAACATCCACCCCCAGACCAGTAACAGGCAACCTCCTGCTAGGCTGCCAAGGAAAACCAGGGTGCAAGAGACAAACTCTGTTCCCAGCAAGATGTCCCCCAGCCATTAGGACACAAGCCACAGAAAGTGAGGATTACTGGGGACTCCATGGGAGGCAGTACCCCAGCAGGTGCTGGTTCTGCTTGCTTCTCCCATGGGGTCCTGGGCTCTCAGTGAGGATCACTCCCTGAATTCTCCCCACACCTTCTCAACATGAGCTCGCACCAGCCCAGGTCAGCCAGCTGGCCCACCGCAGGGCATCGAGGCACCCTGGAGTATCACCGCTGTGGCCAGCTCCTCACTCTTCCTGTGCCTGCAAAGTCAGGCCAGCCTAAACTCCCCAAGAGGAGCAAGCACTCAAGGCCTCCCTGCAAGCCTGAGCGTGAGGAAGGGGCCTTGGTATGCAGCAGGTGGGTGAGGCAGAGCACTAGAACTGCCTGCAGGACAGCCAGTGGCAGTGTCTGGGCCGGGAAAGCTGTCGGACCAAAAAGCCATGAATTCTATTTTCAAACTATTGGTGGGGGCGGGGGGGGGTGCTAGTTCTGAAGATTAAACATAGCACACAGGTCTCCAAGTGTAGCCAGATGTGGTGGAACACGCCTGTCACCCCAACAGTCAGGAGGTCAAAGCCAGATGATTGCCTCAAGTTCAAGGCCAGCTTGGGCTCCGTAGTGAGACTGTCTCCCCACCCTCCCACTCCCAAATGGAAGTTTATGCAGATTAAGGAATCGGCAAAGTTGTAATAAGGAGAAGCAGGGAGGTGAACAGAAGCCAGGGGGTGCACTGTGGGTCTGCTTCCCACCAGACGCAGCCTTGCCACCAAATTTGTGCAGCGCTTATGGCTCTAGGCAGACTCCAGGACCACAAGAACACACTAACATGTAAGCACTTACTTTAGGATGAGAAAGGTCCTGCAAAGAGTAAAGCGAAGGGAAGGCACAGGCGGAGAGACCGCCGTCCCCACACACACGGCTCAGAAGGTCTCACGGGCCAAGAGTCAAACGGAGCAAAATGAAAATACAAATAAATGGCTGGGAAAAGTATCCACGGCCCAGGCGCCAAAGCAAACACTGCCCTTAATATGTGAAGAATGCTTGCGGAGCAGCAGGGCACCAGGGGGACATGCAGACCCAGGGGTCTCTCTAACATCGGGTCCTTCCTCACTGAAGGGTAGAAATCAAGCAGAGATCTGATTTTCCAGTCAGCTGACAAGAAAGGGGCTTTGAAAAAGTTATCCTCTGTTGTTGACCAAGGTATGTTCCACTCACCCAGCCTTTCTGGGGAGCAGAATGACAGTACATTCCCCCAAGTTTTTCAAGTGAAACACCACATCCTGATCTCCTTTCTAAGCTGTCCTGTGGGCAGTAATGCAGGAATTATTATCTCACACGAGCAATTTTCCTCATGATGAAAATGGAAGCAGCTGCAATGGAGGAGTTATGTGATGACATTGGAATAAGTCACCACTGCAAATCACCTCATTGGACACTGTCGTTTTTTTTTCTTTTTTGAGACAGGGTCTTGCTATGCAGTTCAGGCTGGCCTTAAGCTCACTTTTGTAGCCCAGGCTGGTCTCGAACTCACATCAATCCTCTTGCCTCAGCCTCCCAAGTGCTGGGATTACAGGCATGAGCCACAACGCCCGGCATGGACACTATTTAAAAATCAACAGATATTCATGTTCTAGTGGGGAAAAAAAAAGTTAAAAAAGAAGACTCAGGGCAAACTCCTGAGTTTGTGAAATACACAGAAATGAAGTACTATGAAGGTAAACTCAGGACAGCAGCCCGGCTTCAGCTCACTCTGTGCAGCTCCACCCGTGGGCATTTTCCAAAGACCCCACAGTGATCCCACACTAATTTTATACTATGAATCTGTCATTTAAAGTATGGACAGCATTTGACTAAGTAATTCTACTAGAAACTTATGCACATGCATAATGGAAAATTCATACATTTATTAAAATATCAATATAGGGGCCACAGAGATGGCTCAGCAGTCTAAGCACCTGCCTAGGCGAGCACAAGGACCTGGGTTGGATCTCCAGTACCATGTGCTGCTCTGGCACTGCCCCAGGCACACTGAACTAGTAACTGAGACCAAGTGTAGTGGTGCACTTCTGTAAACCCAGCTCTAGGGAGTCTGAAAACAGGAGGATCACTACTAGTCTGAGCTGCATAGTGAGATCCTGTACCAAAAACCTTAAATAAATAAATAATCTATATATTACAAGTAGTATTTATAAATACCATTAATAATTAATAATAATACTAACCAGAATTGTATTAATAAGTATTCACCAGTAAGCAACTCTTCTGGGAATTAATGTACAGAAGTAGTAATAACCACTTATTTAACTTAAATCAAATGCATTATGCATATTTGTGAATATTATTAACAGTATGAAAGATTTATGCATAAGATGCATCCATTTTATTACTATCTCTAATGAAAATTCAAAATAGTCCTGGCAGAAGTGAAAAGTTTCTTTTTGATGTTTTCGTTGTTTGGTTCTCCAAGACAGAGTCTCACTCTGCAGTGCAAAGCTCCTCCTGCCTCCGACTCCAGAGCGCAGATGGAAATGCTGGCTAGGAAGGGAGCACACTGGAGGGCCTGCCGGGGCTAGGCGCCTGCGGGCACTGGCAAAAGATGCACGCGGCCCTAACTGATGTGCCATCAGGTGGCTGATAACCCTTCCAACCCTTAATGTTTAGTGTTTCAACTGCTTCAAAAATAAACAGAGGAAATTTGGAGATGAAGAACTATAAACCAGAGGAAGGAGAAATACCTTTCCTTCTGTGCTATGACAATGCCCACACCCACCCACGGCAACGACCCCAGGACACCTCCTGCGCTGCTCCAGGACCAGGCCCACTGCTCAAGGGCGTGGGATGCTTCTCACAGCTGTTTCTGCCCCAGAAGGGGGGCGTGGTCTGCTAGTGCATTTGACCTGGCAGCCCCAGACCCGTTAAGGAGACAGGCCACCCAGGCTGTGCAACACAGGAGACCCTGTGTGTGGGGAGGGATCTTTGGGGTCTGCCCCTGCGCTGGCTGCTAGTCCTTATCCAAGCTGGGGCAGCTTGACATGGAAGACACAGCAGAAGTGACCCTCGGGTCCCATGTGTCACTCCACAGTTGTCCACAGAACCACATGATTAACACTACAGGACTCAATGCAATAACTACAAACAAAAAACAAAAGCAAAACAAAACAAAACAGTACTGACCCGGCAGGACATGCTACCCGCAGGCCATGCTACCCAGCCTGCGGAGCACACTGAGATGGTGAAGGAGACTGGGCTTGTGGCACATGCCTGTAATCCCAGCACTTGGGAGCCTGAAAACAGGAGGATCACGAGTTTGAGCTGCATAGTGAGACACTGTAGCCCCAACAGACCCCATTCTAAATACAGAAAAAAGAATATGTGGGGTAAAAGAAAAAACTTCAGTGCCTGCTGAGCGCAGACACGGCCTGGAAATCACGTGGTCTCAGCCTCTGTGCTTAGCCGGCCAGAGCCCAGGGCCTCAATTCACCCTACAGGACGAGTGCTCAGTGTCGTAAGGAGCAAAGACGCTAGGAAGGGCACTGCCCAGACAGGAAGGCAGTGTCCTCTTGCCCTCTCATCTCTCCCAGCTGCAAGCCATGTCACTGTGACCACTTAGCAGGCTGCTTGCCCACCCATGGCTTGCACGGGAGCTAGTGTGTCCTCCCCGCTTCCAGTCAGGATCTTTGAGGTTTCAGCCCTTCCTGCGCTGGCCCCTCGGGAATGGGCAAGCCAGCCTCCCACTCCTTTCTTCCCGTGGTCACTCTGCCTCGTCCACAGACAGCCCAGCAATTAGCACTTGGGTGTGCTGAGCCGCACTGCGCATGTGCCACTCAGCAAGGGCCACACAGCACCACCCATCACATTCAGCAGGCGCCCACGATTCCCCTGGCCCTGAGGCTCTTGGGGTGTCTAGGGCTTCATCTCCATGGAGAACATAGCAAACGTGGCTCAGAGCTGTCACCACACCTGATCAGCAGTCCACCACAAGCCTGGCTGCCCAGGAGTGAGACTTCTGGAAGATGACTGGATTTGGGGCGCAGACCTGGCTTGCTGTTAGAAGGCCAGCCTGGTCCATAAAGCCTAGCCAGGAGGGTCCGTCTCCCGCCCAGCTCCTCACTCCTCTGTACTTTCTATACACCATGTAGTAAGCAGCTTCCTCTACCAGCCCCCCGCTCCACCATGCTAGCCTGGCTCTCAGTGGGCCCCAAGCGGCCCTTCACCTCCCTGAGCTACCTCCCCAGCCCCACCCTTCACCTTTAAGTTGTAGGTGTCAGACATTTCGTCCCAGCAATAAAAAAGTAATCAAGACTCAGGGTTAGATACCTCCTTGTCACACAGCAGAGTCAAATTTTAATGTCCATCTCAAATTTCCAAAATTAGGGGCTTTTGGGTTAGCTCAGTGTTGTTTGTTTGTTTGTTTGTTTGTTTGTTTGTTTTGAGAAATGGTCTCGCTATGCAGTTCAGACTAGCCTTGAGCTCACTTTTGTAGCCCAGGCTGGTCTCGAACTCACACTGATCCTCCTGCCTCAGCCTCCCAAGTGCTGGGATTACAGGCATGCGCCACCACACCCGGCTAGCTCAGTGGTTTCAGTGCTTGTGCGGGCAATCCCTGTGCCCAGTCAGGCACAGGGGACAAGGGTTCAATCCCCAGATCCCCCTCCCCCCCAAAAAAATCCTTCTCAAATTTCCAAAATCATG
>PVJA010022441.1:0-19172 GCA_004027025.1 Myocastor coypus
ATCATGCCTGATTTTGGGGCCACCATGGCATGCAGTATGGGAGGCCAAACTCAGGAATCTTGTGCCAGGCATATTTTCATGCCACCAAGCTATTTCTCCAGCCCTGACACCCATTTTTAACATGAGAAGTACAATTACTTTATAATTGTTATAAACAAGTACTTATATGTATAATATACATTATATATATATATATATATATATATATATATATATATATATATAATGTATATTATTGTGGTTTATGTCCAGTTGTCCCCTCAAAGCCTCATGCAATCATGAGGTGGGAATGTCTAGAGTTTGAGACTTGACTCATGATCCTCTGGGATTATGTATTTTAGTACTGATGGGATTATGGGTCTGAGTACTTCTGGGATTATAGATGTGACCTAGGGTGATAGGCTGAGGCAGAGAGCCTGTGTGTAATATAAAGAGAGACAGAGAGACAGACTCATGCGGTTGCTCTCTGCTCCCCTGATTGCTCCGTTGCCTCTGTCGCGATTGTTGCTGTTCTGCCACCATGAACTGCTGGTCTCTGCCATGTGCCTCTCTGCCTTGGAGCCAGCTAAATATGGACTGAAACCTCCAGTAACTGTGAGCTAAATAAACCTTTCCTTCCTTCATTTTGGGCATCAGGTATTTGTCCTAGCAATGAGTAAAATGGTAACTAAGACAACATATACATAAATTCTTTTAAAAGAATAAGATTAGTCATAAATTAGAAGTGGTACAGAATTTCTCTTTAATAAATGGTGCTGGGAAAACTGACTTTCCCGTGTGCATCACCATTCACAAAACTACAATCAAAATGGGTCAAAGACTTAAATACCAAAACAGAAACATTAAATCTACTAGAGGTGCAACATATTTTGAAAATGTGTTAATGGCCTCCCCAAAACAGAAAATGCAGCATCCTACTGCAGATTCCAATGCACTTGCATTTATAGCCTCCAGCAAGCTATTCTGCATCCTTGTACATGTGCAACTACATCCAGCTTGACTTTGGAGAAGACATGGATAGCCTCAAGGTGTTGATGGAAGACATTTCCATCAACCATATGGAGACCACGTCATAAAATAGAAGGCATAATACAGTGTTTGGTAATCCTCCGTGCAAAATATAAAGTCCAGTGGAAACTGCAGTGACTGAGACATTAACCCTAGGTTTTCTCACATGAATCTGGATGATCCCCATTCTCTGAGGTGTTGACTGTGTTGTGCAGGAGATACCACTTTGAAGAAACAGCTGTCTCACTGGAATTTACATCGCTTAAAAAACGTAATTTTTTATGACATATTTCCAACAAAGCTGGATTGAATGCCTATTTTGATGTAGGTTTGTTATTAGTCAAGTTTAGCTGATAAATCTTTTCAAAATATGTTACCGCATTTATTGAAACACAGTGTTTTCATATAACCAATATATTTTAAAATCTCTCCATTATGAGCATGGTTCATAATATTCAACAATGGATGAATTTGAATACCCCAGCATGCTTCAGATCAAAAGAAATGCTTGACCTTTCAACCCACGCTGCTTTGGCTGTGCTACCAATAGCAGAGTTACCCTCAGCAAATTATCAAATGCTTCAGCATCAGTGTTCTTACCTGGAAAAGGGAAGTACTGGAACTCCCTTCCTTTGGAATGGCAAAGGAATTAAATTTCATGTGTATGCAAAGTAATGTTCAGCAGATTTTAGCTCTAAATATGGTTTTCAAAAATGATGGGAAAGTTACTTGTAATAGATGAGTAAAGGTGTGACACAAGTAATCAGAAGGAAAAAAGAACCTTTCGAGGAATAAGGATGTAACCGAGTCTTACTAATAGATGTGCTTATTAATGCAATCAAATCAATTTGCAGGGTGTTAGAGAATAACCTATTTTGTTTTAGAAAGCTTTTCCCCATTACTCTTAACACAGTGATTCTTGCTAAAGTGAAATAAAGGAGTTAGGATTGAATTGAAAGCTAACTGGGAGAAGAAAACTAATAAAATCAAACCATAGAAAAACATTTCTTGTGCCAGGCAACAAGATACATTTTGGAATGATAAGAGATACTATTTGTAATTCTTGGTCTTGGAAAGTGAGTGTTATTATTTAATGGTGCTGTTGATTTCTACGGTATATTGAAAGAAACAGCCAATGCTTAAAAGTTCTTTCTTTTTAATTTTTTTGACCAACTTTGTACACTTGTATCTGGGAAGCAAAGCAATTAATTTGAAGACAACAACATGCAACATAACAGCATTGTTGAGTTCCGACCATTTTGTCTAGTGAAACCGTGCATCATTTCTGTTTTTTCACTATTATTTATTCTCTGCAAAAAGAATTTAAAAAATTATGTTTAAAGTAAAGATAAAAATAGAAAACCCATTTTACAGCTAACATTTAACTTGCACATTTCTGGTATATACAGTTGTGTTTAACTGAAGTTGAGTTAGATGTGGTTTGGACTGGAATGACGCTGTGCTGGCACTTACCTGGACAAGAGAGCAGGTTCTGTCACTTAGAACTGACTGTGGGACCCAGTAACATGCCAGCATGCCACAGGAACTCAGATGATATTAGATACGTCCGTTGGCCACTTAGCCCAAGTCTCCCGTGAAGATTTTCTTGAGAGGTACTGCTAACAGTGTACCTCCAGCTCCTCAAAAGAATTCTCTACAGTGACTGAGTTCTATTTCATTGCTTCTACGCACTGTGGTGGCTTTTGAAGGGAAGCATTTTTTTTTTTTTTGTCTTTTTGAGACAGGGTCTCGCTATGCAGTTGAGGCTGGTCCTGCGCTCACTTTTGTAGCCCAGGCTGGTCTCGAACTCGCACCAATCCTCCTGCCTCAGCCTCCCTAGTGCTGGGATTACAGGCGTGAGCCACCATGCCCGGCAGGGAAGCATTTTTGCCGGCTGTAAATAAGACTGAAATACAGCTGCTTTGACATCAACAAGCTTGGTCTCAAATAATGAACATTGGACAGACCCTGAATTTAGGCTGCTCGTTTTAGGCTTTTGGACAAGGAACATGAGTAAGAAAAGGACATGGAAAGAGGCTTACTGAAGGAAGGGACAGTAGCGTGAGGATGCGAGAATGGTCCCTGACCACAGAGGAGCTGCCATCTGGGCTGGGGTCAATAGGGACAAACGTGAGGGCAGACATGGTGTAAACTAGCTTTAAGTTAGCTACCCGCGTGCCAGCCCAGACTAGAAGAGGTTCACACTTCATGCCTGCTGATAAGTTTCCGTCCTCTTCTTTTTTTGCCTAGGGTGATGTTGATTCCTGTCTTGGAGTCACTTTTGCAGTCTGCTGCTGTAAGAATTCCACTATTTTTCTCCTTCTGATTATATCCACAACAACTTTCAGCCCCAGTCTGAGTAAAAATAGTGGTTAAGATATTAACATGCTGCCCTTTTTCACTCAAAAGCTATCATGAAAATAAGGCCCTCAAGAAGGCCTTGGATTTGCATTGTGATGGGCCTCGCAACACTGCTGCTGTGGACGTCTGAGGGCACGGATGTGACTCTTCCGCTGCCCTTCATCCCATGTAGATCTTGAGAGAGATGTGCGAAGAGAAAGAAAACATCAAGATTGCTATTGCATTATGGCGACAACTGGGATAGAGCTGCTTATTCTCCCAGGACAGAACTCTGACGTTGTTACCATATTTATTCAATGAATTTTAAGCCTTCTATTTAGGCAGAATTGCTACCCGCAGTGGATAGAATTCACATCTTGGTATTTTATTATTCTGTAGTCAGTTGCAAGGTATAGAAAGCTGAAATAACAGTCAGTACAATTAGGCCAGCCTATAGGAAGATAGAAAGACATCTTCCAAGACTACAGGTCTTTACTCCTGTCACTCCTGTCACATGGAAGAGACATTTACACAAGTGACATTGCACACACACCCACCTACTACTAAATATGCCTCGACGGACAACTTCACATGATCAGTGATTAATATTTCCTCTTGCAGAGCAGATGGGAGAAGGTGGAAAATGGGCTTGGGGGAAACATCTTTTTCCTCACCCATTAATAGGTTTTCCTCCATATTAAAAGATAGAGTAGCAAGGTAAAAGCACAAAAATTTGTTATAGCAACGGCCGAAGCCACGACCAAAGAAATAAGGACTGTTGTGTATGTCTGTGTGTAAGTGTGATGACATGAAGTGTGGACAGCTGTGGAGGCAGTGGGGACTTAGTGTGGCCTGTGGCTTCAGATTCTTCTCTGTGACTCTGTGTCCTGGGAGAAATGGAGCTTTATTTAGAGAAGAGTAGAAGAAGATGAAGGTGGGCCTGCCTTCATTCTCCTGTGCCAGGGTGTCATGTTATTGGCAGTATACCTTGGACCAGGCCACTTTGGCCCTGCAAGATCATAACACGAGATGCCAATTTTCAGAAAGAGGCTCAGTGTCCTGGGACCCTGACTTTTTTTTGTCAACCATAGATCTCTCTCCATCATGGTGTTTGTTGAGAATTCTGGCACTATTGATGGCAATATCATTGCAGGAGATAATATACTAATGTGAGTGCCTAGAACCAAGTCTAGCCCTCAGGAAAGCTCTGAGGAACGCCCACTGGATACAGGCTATGTGCAAGCATCTTTCATTCCACATAACAGGGATAAGCCTCATGTTTTGGAAGGCAAAGGGAACATCGCTTACTAAGGCTAGGGAGAAACTGTTTCCCCTGAATACAAAGACCCTCTGGGACTTGCACGCTGCACTAGGTTATGAAGGTCAACATCACGGCTACAGGAAAGTCTTAGAGGCAGTTTGGGGGCTGTGTTTTCTTGACGTACACTTAATCAATATTCCTTCTTCAGCCACTCTGACAAATTATTCTAGAAGTCAGCACGAGGAGGAGGTTGAGGTAAAGTGCGGTGACAAGGAGATAGGCAGGAAGCAGTGGACAAGACCGTATGGTGTGCTCTGAGAGTGCATTAGAGGCCTGCAAGCATCAGCTGCCATCAACTCCTGTCTTCTTGTTACCTCATCATTTCATGCCATAAAAAGGCCATGCAGGCCTTCCTTGGACTGGGGAAAGTGAATCTCCATTGTAATCAGCTCATTGCAGGAAAAGCAATAAAGAGTAGGACAACATTTCGTTTACAGTCTGCTCGCAGTGCAGAGTCTCGGAAAGTTAGACCCAAATCGCAAGACCTTATCTTTTTTTTTTTTTTTTTAATCACTATTATACTATCCAACACCATGAAAGTCCTGTGATGCCCTGCGAGGCACTTATGTAGCATGGAATCTTCACTATCCTATGACCATTGCCCAGCTGATTATTTCAGAAAATGTGTGGAGCAGGGAAAACCTTAGGTGGGAAATGAAGCCTCCGGGCAGTGGGTTGGGTAATCACATAAGAGAGGGATCTTTCTTCCCTGCCCATCCATATGAATAACCCTTGGTGACTTTTTACTTCATCCTGGGCCCAGCTATATGGCCAGGCTCCTCAGGGCCACTGACTCTTCTGTCCTTTGCTGGCATTTTGCTACTTAGGTGTTGAAAAGGGGTGGATGTGCACTTGTGCCCATTCTCATGGTCAGTACAAAGCTCCTAAATTAACATGAATTTGCAACCTATATGTAAACTTAGATTTTTCCCGGCATGCAGGTGCCAAAGGTATTTCTTATATTCCTACAACTTTCCTTCTATGTGCTATTATTAATATAACCCCAAATAGCTGGCCTGTCTTCATAGTTACTCTTCTCACTGCTTTGTATTTGACTGATTGATTGATTGATTGATTTTGTAGTACTAGTGCTTACATTTAGGGCCTTCAGACTGAGTTACATTTCCTGCCCTTGCTTTCTGTTTTCTATTTGAGATGAAATCTTGCTAAATCGCTAAGCTTACCCACGTTGAGCTCTTCCATGCGATGCTCCTGCCGAGGCCCCCCCAGAGCGCTGGGGTGACATGTATGCCAACGCCTGCCTAGCTCTGTATTTGTAGTTCTTATAGACAGCTCACCGGTTCTCATTTCACTCACTTAGTTATTCCCAAGGGAGAAAGGACAGAGTGAAGAATCTAAGCCTCCCACTTTTGCATAAAGGGTGCCCATCTGTCTTTTGTACCAGACAAATTCGGTATCAAACTATGGCTTTGTCAGCTACGTGGCTTTGGAAAAGACGGCAGATGCCTTGGTCCTCTGTCCTTCAGCTTTGAAACTAGCAATAAACCCCAACAGATAGAGCATTTTGTGATGATTAATCAAGCTGATTATCTAACACGCTTAATAGATTGTCTGGGATACGTCTTGAAAATAGAGGCTACTGTTTAGATAGGGGAATGAAACTCCAGACCCGAAAGAAACCTGGGACGAGTCTGTGCTTTCTAAAACCAAAGGATAAATTTTAGGAACAAACAGAAGTGAAGAGCATAATATTTAGTGGGGAAAGAAAGCTTCTGTCCCAGAGACGGACAGAATGAGGAACTGAGTGAGTGGGTTGCCCCAGGAAGCTGTCTCCTCCAGGCCATTTATAGGGCCAAGCCATGTGGGTTTAAGGCGGAGAAAACGGGAACTCACTTAGGTGGGCATGAGGTGGGGCAGTACTGTGTCCACCAATGACATTACAAGCACCATTGTTCAGGTCAAATTGATTAAATACAGTACCAAACAGGGAAGTGAGTCATGTAGCAAGCAGGCATGAATACAGAACAGGACTCTGTCCAGTAGCCGGAAGTGGTTGGGGTAGTGACTCTTCCTGGCTTCCTCAAGGTGACGATCAGTCCCCGGTGCTTGTCTTTAGGGAGGTGAGCATTTGTCCAATCTTTGGCCTAGGTTTGGCTCACAGCTGGAGCAACCACCCCTCTTACAGTTGCCCTCCACGCTACCTCCTTTGAGGGCCCAACCCTTTCTGACTGCCTATAACATTTCTGTCTACTTTGGCTGCCTACCCCATTATCAGTTATGTATTACATGAACTTGTGTTCCACTAAGTAAGAGAATTACACAAAGAAATGTATCCAGCACTGGGCTTCTCCAATGCTTGGATCCTGATGGAAATTCTCTGTAAGAACTCCTCTTTGTTATCAAGAATTTAACCTTCCAGTCCCAAATAAAGAGCTTCGTTAGAGACAGCTTATAAAATATATGAAGTTATCATTAAGCATTTTATGAAAACTCATCTCAGCAAAAACTTATTTGCCAAGTGACTACAAAATAACATATTATAACCAGACTTGTAATGAGGTTGACATTCCTGGAAGGAAAAAAAAGAAAGAAAGAAAGAAAGAAAGAAAAAAGACTATTCAAACATTGCTTTTTTGAGGGCTCAGCTAAATAGTTTCAGACAGAGCTTCCCCTAGCTTGTATTTGCATAACAAAAAGATGCCCCCACCTTCCTGTGGTCTTATTTGAAGATCTCAAGTGGAGTATTTATTAAACTCTAGATGCAATTAAACCTTTTGTGAAATGTGTGTTTGATCATGAATAGGAGTGAGTCAGAAAGTCTGTGAATGAACAGAAACATAAAGGGACAGACTCAAGACAGCATTTTCATACTTAGCAGTGACATTCAAATGACACAAAGGACTATTTTGGAGTTAGAAGGAACTTTCCATTGAGTGTGTTCATCACTAATCTTGTTATTTTTTTTGTTTATTACACTCATTAATTCGACCAACTAACATATACCGATGCTGGAAGACTTGCTTATAAAATGGTGATGAGAAAAATAGCTTTGCTCTCACCTACTCTGTCTGGATTCTCAAAGTGCTCTCCTATGAAAGGAAAATACAGTCAATCCTCAAATAGTAGTGTGTTTCATTAGCATAACAAAACCAGAACGCTAGAGTAAGGCAGAAATATGCCATAAAATATGTTTGTTCTTAAATTCCACTCCAGAAACATACAAGCAAGTGTTGCCCCCCCCCCACTATTTTTTCTGAATTGACAGTTCTTTTAAAATTGTCTACACTTTGCTACAGATGTTTCCAACAGGTGATTCCTGACAAGTTTTCTCAACCTGGAGAGATACTGGGCTGTGGAAGAGAGTTGGATTAAGAAGAATGGTCTTGTTTTAACCGGGAAGGAGAGCTGACAATGATCCAGTAATTGTTAGCACTTCTAAGAAAGCCAGAGGGGGCCCGGCGGGATGGCTCAGCGGTCTAAAGCGCCTGCTTGAGAAAGCTTGGGCTGCTGCAGGGACCGCGGTTCAATCCCCAGCACCACATGCTGCGCCAGCCCTGCCCTCGGAGGGGCAGGCTGAGCCGGCCATAAAAATGAGTGAATAAACAAACAAAGGTTCTGAAACAAGAAAAAAAAATAAATAAATAAAATAAAAAATTATAAAAAAAAAATAAGAGAGCCAGAGGAGAGTCACACATTTCAAAATTTGGTGCAAAGGAGAACAAACTTCCTATCACTTCTGTTTCACAAATGTGAATTTCTCAATGCAATGTTTTATTCTGCCACCCGACCTTATTTTATTTTGCAAAGGCAAAACAAATCAACTGGAGAGTGGAGGGAGAGAAAACAATCATCGGTGTTTTCATGTTTGGGGATTATTTGAGTCCCTGGTAGCTTTGTCTTGCTTACTTCTAATCATCCCAAAATATGCATAATTCAAAACTTGGCAGGAAGTGAAGCTGCATCCTTCTGCCCCTCTTGGAACATGTCAGCAAATCAGGATTTTCTCCTGGCCTGGAGAGTCCTTTCAGCCTGTGCCAATTTTAAAGGCTGAGGATGCTGAGAGGCAAGAATTACGAGCAAAACCATCCGGTGAGCTACGAGCCCTGGTGGCTGCACCCCGAGAACACGCTCCAGGGCCCCAAAGCCATCCTGCTAATTGAAATGTGGTTGTTTTTGTTAGCCGCTGCCATCAGAAAGCACTTGTTGTTGCAGTTAGATTTTGTGAGTAGGAACTCTGATAGTCCCTACCATTTACAGCAGGTGTGAGGGACTTGTTTAATAATCCCCAACCTTGCAGTTCCATTGTTTTATCATTGACTTAATGAACACGTAGCTAGCTCCTGTTAGGTACTACGTGCTGTGCTGGATCCTGACTATGCAAAGGGAAGTAGGGCCAAGTGTTTTGCTCCCAAGGAGCCCATGGTCTGATCAGAACAAACAACAGCAGGAAAAATGATAATGACCTTGAGATGTCCGAGGGTAGAGCTGTCTTTGGGCATCACAGGATTCCCAAGAGGAGTTCTTCCAGTGGGAACATAAAGCACCACAGAGAAGTGGAGAAGAAGGTTATCCATGAGCCGTAGCTCAGTGTCTCCCAGGGCAGCTCTACCTTGCTGAATTATCTGCCCTTTCAAACTATTTCCTTTTTTGGTTTTTGTACCAAGGAATTGTACTCAGGACCTTGCACCTGCCAGGCAGGCACTTATACCACTGAGCTATCCCCTTAGTCCTCAAACTATTTACTTTTATTTATTTATTTTTAAAATATTTATTTATTTATTTTAAATTTAACAATGGTTGTACTACATATTTTCATCATTGGATCAGTTCAGATTAATAGATATAGATATATAAGATTGATCAAACAATTAAACATTAACATTTTCAATAAACATTACTTTTTTTTTCAAACTATTTACTTTGATACAGTTTCTCTCTATGTTGCTAAGTTTCCAGGGCTGGACTTAAACTTTACATCCTCCTACTTGAGCTTACCAGAATTCTGGCATTACAGATGTGTACCACCATGCTTAGTTCAACTGAGAAATCTGAGAACAAGTTTTACTTTTATTTTGCCTCTCTTTTGGGATATTAGCTAGCTTCACGGCTCAGAAAACATAGTGGCAATATAAGTACTATTCTTATGATCACAATTGCAGGTTATGGTGTGGGCGAGATAGCTCAGTGGACTAAAGGCCTGCTTAGGCAAGCTTAGACAAGCACCGGGACCACATTTCAATCCCCAATGCCACAAGCTGTGCCAGCCCTGCCTCCAGGGCAGGTTGGGCAGGCCAGAGTCTGGGCACAGTGGCGCATGCCTGTAATCCCAGCGCTGGAGAGGCTGAAAACAGGAGGATCAGTACAAGTCTGAGCTGCATAGTGAGGCCCTGAAACAACCAAATGCACCAAAAAGCAAGCAAGTAAGCAAGTAAGCAAGCAAGAAAGAAAGCAGGAAAAAAAATGCAGATGCTGTTCCCTAAAGTAATGACATTCACAACATACCACCATCTGGTGGCAGGAGGAAAAGGCCAAAACTCCAAGGTCCGCAAAACAACACTAACCACATATTTCACGCAAGTGACTAAGCTGAATTTTAAAAGGAGCTTGTAGCTTCTAAAGGTTTTCTGGGACACATCTCCCCAGGAAGTAGGGAGGAAGCAGGATCCTATGAAAGAAAGGGAAGGGTTTTGTACCCCAGATTAGTGGTGGCTGTTATGGTGTGTGTCTAGGTGTCTCCGCAAAGCCTCACACAGTCACTGGGGTAGGCTTCTCGAGTTTGTGACTAATTCGTGACCCCATGCTGGGATTGTGGGTATCGGTGCTGCAACTGCCCGGCAGTGGGCAGGCTGAGCACAATATCAATATAAGGACCGGAGAGAGGCCCGCGAGCAGCCGCTCCAGCGCTGCTTCTCCCTTTTGGCTCCTGCTGTTTTGCTGTTCTCCGCTGCCATGCGCTGCCGCCCTTTGCCCTGTGCCTCTCTGCCCTGGAGCCAGCTGAGTATGGACTGAAACCTCCACAGACTGGGAGCTAAATAAACCTTTCCTTCCTTCATTCTGGGTGTCTTTGGGGTGACCAGCACGCTACATGGAGTCTTAAGGACAGCGTCGTTCTGAAGGCTGAGAACAGGAAAGACCTCAACGCTGGGAGAGGACGGTGCAAGCACAGGCCAAATCACGGCCGCCTTCACCTCCACTCGGCTGCAGGGCAACGTGAGATCCTCCTCCTAGAGCCTGTCGTTGCGCTGCTCCAAGATGCTCCCTCAGGTGCTCCCTGCTGGGCTCCCTCTTGGCGGCGCCATGTTCTGCGGGTTCCTGCGGCCCCACCCCCACCCCAGCTGAGGGAGGGCGAAGCTGCCCACCCGGGAGTTTCCGCACCTGCTCAGGAATGGGAGCCTCTACGTGTAGCACCCGGCTAGATAACCATCCAGCACATGAAGGATTCCCTCTTACCCCTTTTCAATCTGTAGAAAAATGAGGCACAGCTGAGAAAAAGAACTTTCTTTTTTTTCCCAATTGCTGCTCAATAGGAAGTAGATTTTAATAAGGGAAAGTTATTTTTAAGGAGTATTTTTATTAGCCAATTGATCCCAGGTCCCTAAAATGGGTCAGCTCTCCTCCTGCACTGCTAAAAGCATTTGTAAGAAGTTGTTAAATAAATGCTGTCGCTAGTTTACCACTTAGTGTCCTGACCCACGCGTCTCCTCCACTCAACACAAGACATGATTTTGTGCTTAGCCTGTTTGTCATTCGCTGAGATTCTCTGACCTCTCCATCCCAGGCTACGCTGTCATGATCCCCAGAGGAATTCTCAGACTCTGTCTGCAGTTATTTTAAGAACTGAAATTACATAAACAAGGCTCTTTTTAGAATCCCTTCTGGGGGTCAGTCCCGTGCAGGGCATCCTTCAAATTGCTGCCTCGAGCATGTGAGCAGCTTCTGCTATTCGTTCCTTCCTGATTAGGGCTCCGGACGCTGCTACCATGGGAACAGGGGTGCAGGTCATCTGGCAGGGCCATTCCACACAGCCACCGGCATGGCCCTGAGGAAGAGGCAGAGGGAATGTCCCCTTCTGCTTGTGAGAAATAGAAAACCGATTCTAATGTGCTGCAGCCAATGTGAAGTAAGGCGATAGACAGGCTCCCATAACTAAGGGACAGCAGCAGAGCCTCGGGCAGGGTGGGCCCACCGCCCAGGCCAGGTCCCCCGTGCTCCCCTCTCTTCTACTTCGACTTTGCTCTGTGCTGTCTTTGCCCCAGGTCAGGCCTTCTCCATGTGACATCCTGGGGCCACTCCAGACAGTGAGATTTCTGATTAAGTCATTGGGAAAGAAGTTTGTTTTTTTTTTCTTTTTCTTCCCAACAGTATCCCAGACCTTTTGATTTAAACCTCAGTGGACTTATTTGGGCCAAACGCCACTTTTGCCTGCCACTTTAGATAAGGACAGGCAGTGCTCCAGTTAGTCCTTCCAAAGTCACATGCTGTCTTACCTACTTCTTGCTGGGACAACACTCTGGACACCCACAAGTTAAAGGGGGAGAGGTTTGCTTGGCTGTCTGTTGGAAGAGGTTTCAGCCGATGCTTGGCCAGTTCCAATACTGGGTAGCACGGCAGAGGAGAAACAGTCCACGGCAGGCAGGCAGGCAGGAGGTAGGGAGCCATTCAGGAAGGAGCAAAGGCAGACACAGTACACATCAGGAAGACTTGAATAACTATGTCACTACTCACACGGAGAAGGTGACATTGCCGACACATGCGTTTTCAGAGCAGGTCTCCACTGGACTGATGACCTCTGCATCTCTACTCACTGGCATTAAAGATAGTGGCATATTGTTTGCCTAAAGCAAGGAAATGTATTTTGCTGCTTCTTTATTTCAGCTCAAAGTTGAGTTGGAGGAAATTTCTCTACCTGTGCCTGGGTCTCTTTGCTGGTCTTTGATCTTTTGATGTATCCTGGAGTGCAGAGCAATCAGGCAAAAACGTGTTACGGTCTGGGGGACCCTCGCTGCTGGACTTCCCACCCAGTTGCAAGCGAGATCTAGCGCCCTCAGACTTCTTGGCAGCCTTGATTCTAGGACAAAAGCCCTTATTTATCTCTCAGACGCAGGGTAAATGGACCTTAGCAAGAACAGAAGGCTCAGGAGAGGCAGGCAAGCAGCAGCTGAGGAGAAAGAAGAGCTCTGTGACCTTGAGGAAGAGCTCTAGCTTCTGCAGGGGATTCTGACATCCAAGGACACTGTTACAAGCAGCAGCCTTCAGTTGTTGCGGTCCGACTGAGGGCCATGTTACTGTGTGGACATTTTGGGGGGCATGAGTCTGCTCCCCCTATAAGCCAATCATAAAAGCAGCTGTGGCAATCCCTTTCTGGAAGCTGAGGTTCAGAGGCTAAGAAAGAAAACCAAGATGAAGAAGGCAGCAACCACCACTGCTAGAGGCTGGTTTGCCTCAGTCTGTGTTCTCAGGCATCTGGTTTACTCTAGTTTTTTTTTTTTATTTTGTGCTAGGGATCAAACTCAGGATCTTGTGCTTGCCAGGCAAGCTCCATGCTGCTGAGCTATGCTTCTAGTCCACCTGTTGCAGTTTTGGTTCTACCGGGCATGCATTTCAATTCACTGGCTGCCAGGAGTCAAAGAGAGAGCAGCATGATGGGTGCCTCCTGGGTTCTCGCCCAAGGTGCATTCCATGACAATGGGTAGCGAAGAACAGCTCTCGGATACCAGGATTTTCATCAACAACTCCCCCCCCCCAAGGGCATCTGAAAAACGTCAGGAGGCTGCATTGATGTTACGGCTGTCCAGATGCCAAGGTTCCTTCTGTTGAGCTGTAACAGCCGTAACATTACTGGCAGGAGGCTGAGGCAAGAGGATCACAAGATTGAGCCAAGTCCAAGCAGCTGAGTGACTTAATGAAACTGTCCTAAAATAAAAATAAAAAGGGTGAGGGGTGCAGCTCTGTGTGAAAGCCCTAGGTTCATGCAAACATACACAAAAATTCTGGAGTTGACATTTCTCATAGGGAACCCAACATCTCAGTCTGGCTCCATCTTGATTTATTTTTTTTAAGTTATGAATGAGTGTATCAGACTTTGTCAAAAGTTTTTTCGTGTATGTGTATGTTTATTGATATGGTCATGTAGCTTTTGTTTTTGGCTGTATTGATATGGTGTATTACATTTATAGCTTTGTGTATGTTCAACCATCCCTGTATCCCTGGGATGAATCCCAACCCTGTCATGGTGTAAAATCTTCCTGATTTGCTGCATTCTGTTTGCTTGTACTTTACTGAGGATTTTTTACGTTCCTATTCATGAGGGAGATTGGCCTGTAGTTTTCTGGTTGGGTAGATCTTTCTCCAGTTTTGGCATTAGTGTAATACTTGCCTTGAGAAATGAGTTAGGGAGAATCACTTCCTTTTTAATTTCGCTGAAGAGTTTGGGAAGTACTGGGATTAAATCTTCTCCACATTTGTTGTAGAATTCAGCTGTGAAGCCATCAGGACCTGGGCTTTTCTTTATTGGCAAGATTTTTAAAATTACATTTTCAACTTCATTGACTGATACTGGTTTACTTAGAAGTCTCCAATTTGAAGGAATGACCTTCTGCCCTCCCTTTCTCTAGCCAGGCCTCTTGAGCTATCTGTTATCCAGCCATGCAGACTTAGGTTGCCTCAACGAGTTGTTTAGGAAGCTGTCGCTATTTTCAGAGCTTTCTTTCTCAAAAGAAGGGCTTATTCCTGCTTTGTTTTAATCATTTAAGTACTGTGATTATTCAAGATGGGAAAAATTAGAGTTCGTAGCAGAAGATGGAAGGTAGCCAAGCAACAAGGGACAACAACAGTGCGTTCTATTCCTTATATTGCATCCAGGCTACTTAGGGCAGGCAGTGCTCACAGCCTTGATCCTACTGCCCTTGACCCTAGAGCTGCACCATGAAGCCATTCTGACATCACATGCTCTAGACCCGGCTGCATCTGAAAGAGCCCCACCTGTGACCCCACACCGCTTTGGGGAGACATGTAACCACAAGCCATGACATTCTGCCTCTGGTCCCACAAAGATTCATGCATATCCTTTTATGGAAAAGGCATTCAACCCATCTTTGATAGTTGCCAAATCTTAGCAGTTCTAGCATGGTTGAAAAGTCTAAATCCAAAGTCTTCTCTGAGATGTAAGACACACATAGCTGTGAGGCTCTATTCAAATGAAAAAATAAAAGTTAAAGGCTTCTAGCTTTCACTGGCATAAGATAGACATTGCCAATCTCCAAGTTATAAACAGGGACATAGCAAGAAATGTGAAAAAAAGCGAGGGCAAAATTTAGTCAGGCAAACCTTAAGTCCTTAAGTTCTACTTGCACAATCTTGGGCAAGTTGTTAACTCCAGAGTTTCAGCAGCTCCATGTACTGCCAGCAGTTGTAGCTCCATGGCCTTATTATTATTATTATTATTATTATTATTATTATTATTATTATTATTATTATTATCTTAGGGAAGGGTCTCCAGGGTGTTCAGGGTCTTGTTATTAGATCGAACTCCTGGTGATCTGCCTGTTCACAGCCTCCCAAAAGCTGTGATTACAGGTGCGCACCACTACACCTAGTCTCAATTGCCATCTCAGTGTGGCCCGGGATGGGGCCATCAAGGCAGGCCGAGGGATCGAAACCCCTGACCGCCACGCCCGCTTGCAGGTGCTTCGACCCACTGAGCTATTTGGCCAGCCCTTCCACGGCTTTTCTGTCTTCTCCTTCCTTGCAGTTTTCTTCAGATGACCCACATCTTTAGCTTTTCCAAACTTCCTTGGTCTCCACTACACCTCTGGTTGTGCACACACAATTTTCCACAGTGTCCTTCAGGGGCGCAGTGCCTGATATCCCAGCCTTCTCTGCAATCCAGGCGGAAGCCTACCTGACCCCTTGCAACTCTACCATTCTGCATGTACCTAGAGCCGGCACCATGTGCATGATACCAAGGTCTGCCATCAGCTGGAGTGGTAGCCAGGCTTTCCTCTGTCTTGGCTGTAGGGACTTAATGCATATGAACCAAAGCCCAGGGGGCCTAGCCCTCTGCCACCCTGGACTGTGGTGTTCTGGGGATTCTCTCCTTCAAGTCAAGTGTTTCACTTTTGGAACTCTGAGGCTGCAAAGGCTGGAGCCTTGCTGGTTCTTGGGGTGTCCTTGGGTCTTCTTTTCTGTTCTTTTCTTCTGAAATACTTGGCTTTTCTTGCTATTCTTTTCATGGACCAATTTATTCTCTGTTTCATGTTCACAGGCCACAGTTGTACTGGAGCTTGCTTTCTTGCCAAATCCAAAATGTTGAAGAATCATTCTGATGGGCTCTTTCCTCTTGATTCTCAACACAAGTCTGGCTGAAAGCCCCCAGCAGCAGGCGCGGCACTGCCTCAACATCAGACTGCCTTGAAATTTCATCTGCAACATTAATGAGTCCGTTACCCTTACTCTTAGTCTCAGGCAAAGTCTCTAGACACGAACAAAATACAAACATTCTGCCAAGAGAAGTATAACATGCATTATCTGAAACCTAACAACCAATGGAATCCTTCTTCCCAGTAGAAGTCTCCCAAGCCTGGCCCATACCATCAGCATTTCCTGGCCACTTCCAGCCACCTCAACTCTGACTGGAATGTCCCATCAAATGCAGTCTCAGGTGTTCCAGGTTGACTTATTCAGCTGACATCTCCAAACCCTTCCTAACACTTTCCCATCCCACAAGCCAGCTCCAAAGGCTCCTAGGCCACACGAGCAGGTGCAGTCATAGTAAAAAACCTCACTTCCTTTATAAAAAAAACCTGTCTCGGTTGTTTCCCATTCCTGAGACAAAATAACCAACACCTGAAGTTAAAGGGGGAAAGGGCTATTTTGGCTCATAGTTTGTAGAGGTTTCAATCCATAGTCAACTGGCTCCAAAGGAAGGTAGGTATGACAGACAAACATTGCAAAGGAGAAATAGTTCATGGTGGAAAGAAGGTAGTAAAGCTATAAGAGATGGGCATTGGTCTCTCTGCCCCTTCTATTTTATCTAGACTACTTGAGGTGCACAACACCCACAGCCTTAATCCTAGCACCCTTGTTTCTAACACTGCACTGTGAATCAAGTCCCACACCAAAGTGCCTTAGGTCTAGCCACCTCTGAAAAAGCATCACCTATAATCACATGAGACTTTGAGGAAACAGCTAAACTCAAACCATAATACTATATAAATCTCCATGGGTCCCAAGTATTAAAAGAAACAATAGATGCTTGTATTTTGTAATTATAGTTACTCGATGCCTGGGTTGAAATGTGGGTTGCTCCTTGTAGCAAATTTATAACAGGTGGCCAACTTATTACACCCAGCTGAATTAAACTAGTGCGGCACTGGGTGTGGGAGGCCCACCTGCGGGTTGTTGGGAGCAGCGTAGAAGCGGAACGGGAGAAGCTGCTGGAACACTGTTGGGGTTGCTGTTTGGAGAAGCCGTTGGAGGTGTTGGAGCTGCCAGTCCTCTCTGGCTGTCCTGCTGGACGACCTAGCCGTGTTCCCAATGAACTCTGGAGAAGCCTGGGTCCTCATCTTGGGCATCCCTTCTTGTCTGGGCACGGTGGAGATGGTGCACTGCTGGGCCCCATGGAGAAGCTTGTCCCCGCATTGGCTTTCCTGATGGGACCTCAGCTTTCCTCATCCCTGGAGGAGCTTGGGACTTCACGGCTACTGAGGATGGCTATGGTGCTTTGGGGGAGCTCTGGTGCTTACCCTGAGGGTTGCTTCCTGGCTCTAGCTCAGATCCCTCAGCCTGATAGCACAGATCCTTCATCACACTGGTACAGGCTTTCTAGCTTCCATCACTGACCTTCGGGCCTTTCCAGCACAGATCCATGAAGCAGGCCTGCAGGAGACTGTTGCGGGCTCTAGGCCTCCAGATGGACTTGTGGGGGACGTTGTTATGAGCTCTAAATTTCCAGCTAGACTCATGCAAGATATTAGGATCTTAAGGTCTCAGCTGCATTCTTTGGTGTTTAGTGTGTGGATAGGTTTCCCATACTTGTAGTGCCTAATTCTTAGTGTGATTCATTATAAAACATTATAAAATGTGTCCTGTATTATAGTTTCCCTTGCAAAATCCACAAACCATGACACTCCTTGTATCCAATAATTCATTTGGGGACATCTCTACTAGAAGTAAACCATGCATATATATTTATATACAAGTGGAGAGGTAGCTTAGCAGCGTAAGCGCCTACCTGGCAAGCACAAGGACCCAAGTTCGATCCCTAGCTTGTGGTCTTGGCCTGGATGACTATATTTATATATAAATGTAGATTTAAAAAATTAATTAATTAATTAATTTGGTACAAGATCTTTCCGTACAGCTCAGACTCACAGTGATCCTCCTGCCTCAGCCTCCCTAGTACTGGGAATATAGGCATGTGCCACCACACCCAGTTTCAGTGTCTGGCTTGGCACTGGGGTGGCATGGCATGTGGTACCAAGGATTGATCTGGGGTCCTTGAGCCTTGCTAGACAGGCACTTACACTGCTGAGCTATCTCCCTGGCCCTACATGTAGATTTTTTGACACATATGTATTGGCAACACATAGAGATAGCCCTGCTAGTAGTGGAATGGTTGACTAAACTGCGACATATTTTTTTTTTTTTACCATGTTGTACTGCAGAGTTTCACGTGAGTCAGAATAGAGTGACGCTATCTCTGCATGTATTTACTGAGAGGGATCTGAGTGACGCAACGTCAACTGAAACATCGTTAAGAGACAAATGTGATCCAGCTTTTGTAAAATATTGTGCTAAGAGATACTTGCGTGAATCTGTTCTCATGTTTGAAAGAGCACTGGTAACCAAGTAGAACCACATTCACTCATGCAGAAGCCGCTGACCAGGGCCGTGTGAGGAAGGAAAGGAATAGGACTGATTTTTGCTCAACCAACTGGGATAAGCACACACCGCTCTTAGGCATGAAAATCTCTACCCGAGCCCATGCAGTAATGCAGGTGGGCTGATCGACTCTGCGACCAAGACTGTGCCAGGGCATTCAGAGGGAAGCAGGTAGTGTGCAGATACTGCGTGTCTCCCACTTGTAGGAAGGAAACAGTGTGAAATCCCAAGAGAAGACAGAGCTCCTTTCTGAGAGCATCCCCACAAGGGACCGGAGAATGCCCGTGGCCTGATAAGGGCCTAGAAGATAACTCCATTGCGATCTCCCTTTTAGAAAGAGCTGCCACAGAACTGCAGGTGTGTCCCCCAAATTCAGTCTTTCTGCAGCAGGGCCACTCGCTGGAGCATTCTGAGCAGGAGAAAAAATGCTGGGACATTAAACGAGGCCCAGGCAAAAGGTTATTTTTAACAGATCTCGCCCCTCCCCCTTGTTTCTTTCCACCTCTCTGTTGATTTCTGTTTCTCTCTCGTTTTGCTTCCTTCTTGCTCCATATGGATTTCTGTCACACCCTGACTTACACACACTTTGTTCAGTTTTTGCTGAATTCAGCTTGCATAATAGTTTTCTTTTCTTATTTTATCTTATATTTGGAAAAATCTC
>PVJA010022441.1:19272-34370 GCA_004027025.1 Myocastor coypus
TTCTGAAAAAAAAAAAAAAAAAAAATTACATGATTTTAGGGCCAAGCATGGTGGCTCATGCCTGTAATCCCAGCACTCGGGAGGCTGAGGCAGGAGGATTGGTGCAAGTTCGAGACCAGCCTGGGCTACAAAAGTGAGCTCAAGGCCAGCCTCAACTGCATAGCGAGACCCTGTCTCAAAAAAACAAAAACAAAAACAAAACAACAACAAAAAAACATTCTGTACACCGCTCCCTGGCCTGGGGTGGGTGACAGCCCAGTAAGGCCACCATAAGTCGCAAACACCCCGAGCTGCAGATGCACTCCATGCGCCCACCAGACCTCCCGCCCTAGCAGCACTGTGCGCTGAGGAGTGCTGGCTGTCCTCTCCCTGTGACGCTGAGGACGGGGCTGACCCATCATCCCGGCTCTCCACTGCTGCCCCCCACCTTGAGGCAGTGGCGCACCCCATATGGTGCTGCTAGCTTGGACAGAGTTAAATGCAAAGTAATGTTTCTTCTGAATGGGTGTCACTGTCTTGTCGTCATAAAAGATCATAAGTTGAATCACGTTCAGTTGAAGGCCTGTGTACACAGGAGTCTCCTTGTCACACAGTTGGGCTTTACTACCTAACTAGTACTTGCTAAATAATAGAATTCTCTGAACACAACATTATCTAAAGGCCTAAATTTAAAAAAAAAAAATCACTCCACATTTGGAAAGAGTTTTATATCTTTCCTCCTGTCTCTTGAAGACAGTATTTGTCCAGCAATGGTTTTTCTTTTTGACCTTCAGAGATTTATTTATTTTTTCTTTTATTCAATACAGGATCTCACTACACAGTACGGGCTCACAGCGATCCTCCTGTCTCAGCCTCTCCAGCCCTGGGATTGCAGGCATGAGCCACCATGCCTGGCATTGAGGCCAGCACAGCATGTGGTACCAGTGATTGAACCTGGGTCCTTGCACTTGGCAGGTAGGTGCTTAGACCGCCTGAGCCGTCTCCCCAGTACATTCTTTGATCTTTAAATCAGGCTCTGTAATAGTCCTCTAGTTCTTACAAATCTCCACATCTGCAGTTAGGACCTTCCCACAGTGACCTTTTTCCTAGGAAGGTCGTCCGTTTTCTCTCCTGGGCATTGTGGCTTGCATCTTGATAGTCCTTGAAAGCTTCACGTG
Source organism: Myocastor coypus (assembly GCA_004027025.1). Lineage (NCBI taxonomy): Eukaryota > Metazoa > Chordata > Mammalia > Rodentia > Myocastoridae > Myocastor > Myocastor coypus. Next base: position 20,430 of record PVJA010022441.1, read on the forward strand.
CTCATGGGTGGGGCCTTTCAGTCTGGCTCGATCTAGTGATGCTGGGATTAAGGGTGTGTGGTACTAGCCAGTCCACTAATCGGTTTATTACACCCTGGGTGTGAAAAGTGGGAGGGGCCATCCCCCCACCGCCAACCCCACCCCACCCCCACCCTGACTGTGTGTGTGCGGGAACCAGCCGAAAGGCTCGCAGCCTCCGCAGCATCGAAGGGAGAGGGCGGGCCCCGCGTGCCGCTGCACTCGGCCGGGCCATGGGCTGTCTCTCCTCCACCAGGCCCCTCTGCACGGAGCAGGCTGACTGCGTACTGACGCCTCTGCAGACTCTGAGCCGGAGGAAACCCTCCCCTCGTCAGCCCGTGGGCGTCAAGTGTCTTGTCCCAGCAACAAGCAAAGGAAGCAAGGCGCTAGGAGACGTACGCAGTTATGTAACGGGCTGTGTTTACGGCTTGGACGCTGGGGAGCCAGGCCCGGCATTTATGGCTCAGCAGCTGGAGTGTTCCCGTCGCTGGAATAGTCCCACGTTCACGGGTGGGTGTCCGACGTGAGCACATGGCAAGTGCCCTGACAGCCCTGCGACACTGCACTGGAGGGACTCCTACGTATGCAAGCTGCTTGCTCGGCACCGCAGTCCTATCTGGCTTTTCTACTTCTCTTGCTGGCCCCTCCCCTGTCCCATTTGTTATAAGATGATGGCTGCCGTGGTGGCACGACACTATGCTGACCTGGAAGGGCCCGGCCCCAAGACTGGGCACGGACGGGCACTTTAAGCTGACTTTTTACGTTTATAATAATGGGACATTTCAGAAAAGTTGAAAAGATGGTGCAGGAAGTTCCAGCACACCCCTCACCCAGCTTTCCCATCTGACACTGCCATGGAATATTTGTCAAAATGAAGACACTGACATTGGGCCGTTATTCATATCTAATTAGGCTCAGGGCTTTATTTGGATGATTCTATTAATTTTTTCATTAATGTCCTTTTTCAGTTCTAGAATGCGACTTGTGGAACAGTGCTGCAGTTACCTATTGTACCTCCTAACTCCCTGGTCTAGTGTCAAATCTCCTGAAATCTGTGACATCGCTGCCGTGTCCCTGAGGAGTCTTCATCCACACAGGATTCTGTCAGTGTTCTTTCCTTTGATCCGCCAGTCACAGCGGTCAGGGTATTGCCTTCCTTTGCATTGTCATTGGCTCTTAGGGGGACAAAATACCTCCAGGACTCCTGTCTTCACAGCATGTGTCTGAGTTTCGCGTTCACTTTAGGAAGTCAGGACCACTAGGAACAAAATGGTTTGGAGCGGTAACATTTTCTTTTGTTCAATGCCTAGCTTTGGTTCTGTCTTAAGGAATTTTACGTCTTGGTTAAAGCCCCGCTTCTAACATACCGCGAGTCTTACACTATCACGGCATACTGTGGGTGCTAATTCCCCCACCAAGCCTTCCCCTCCAAGGCTCTGCACACAGGTGCAGTTTACTTTAGCAAGGGTCTTTAATCGATATCTTTGCCGCCTGCCACTCAGTCCACATCGTAAAGGCGGCCTCAGCTCTCTGACGAGTAAGTGCTTAAGGCCTCACTGAAGGAGAACGCCGGGGATTCACCTCGCTGCTGGACCCGTGCCGCCGCCTTGCTGTACAATCTGGGTTCCCAACTGAACATCTATGTTGGAATACTGTCTCTTCTGCGCTCTCCTCATTGAATACAAGAGTGCTTGCACGCCATCGGAAGCAGTGTGGGCTGCACACCTGCTCCAAGGCCTCGGGTGTCTGTCTTCCTCCAGCCTCCGCTTCTCATCAGCGATGTGGAGGAGACAGTTTGACTCCTAGAAATGAGTTTCAATGTTATCTGCTTTCTGCTACCCCAAGGGTAGCCAGGAATGAAACCATCTAAACACAGAGAACGCTACGTGTAGTTCTTAAGAGAAGTAGGCTCAGGGGATGAGTGACTGCGAGCTGCGTGTCTGCAAAGGACTCCATATGATACCTGGAAAGGTGTTGGAGCTGCCCACCCGGCTGGCAGCGGGGAAGGAGATTTGAAGATAATTGTTTGGGAATCTGTCATCAGAGATTCTCCGTCATCTTTTTTTTTTTTTTTTTCCCCTGTTGTTGGCTTTGATGGTAGTAGTGATTGAAACTAGGACCTTTGCCCTGAGCCACACGATCAGTCCTTGTTTTCGGTATTTTATTTTGTGACAGATCTCAGTGAGGTGCTGTTAACCAGACTGTGCTGGAACTTGCGACTCCCTTGCCTCAGCCTCCCAGAATGTGGGGATTACAAGCATGCGCCACTACACCCCACCAGATCTGCTCTGTCCTGTGGAATCATATACCAAGGTTTCAGTTCACTGTCACTGAACTAGATATGGAGGGCTGGTGAAATAATTCTGCTGTCAAGGCACCTGCCTGGAAAGGTCAAGGGCCTGGGTTCTGTCCCTGGCACCACAAGCCATGCCTGCCCCAGAACCCCAGGTACACTGTACCATCCCTGAAACCAAGCGTGGTGGTGCGTGCTTGTAATCCCAGCTGTGGGGAGGCTGAGACAGGAGTATTGCTGTGAGTCTGAGATGCATACCAAATAATGACTAAATGAAATAGACGGGGAATTGGAAGGCATGGTGTTTCTGAGCTTTAGGTCTGGAGACTTTCTTTAGGATAGGGATCCCTCAATCTATGCGTCTACCATGCCACCTTATCCTTCTCCTTATTTTATGACACCTTTCTTGCCAGTCACCCCATACAGTTAAACTCTATGGGTGGGTCGACAACTGGGAGTCAACTTGTAATGCCTAGCTGAACTGACACAGTGTGGTGCTAGGTTGATGCTGGCAGCAGGCGAGGCAGAGCTGGAGAGCCTGTGGGAGCTGCTAGGACCGCTCGGAGGCTGTGAGGAGACCTGGTTAGGTGGGCTTTCTTGCTGAACTTGGCTGTTGTCATCACTGGAGGAGCTCGGGACTTCACTGTCACTGAGGACGGCTGTGGTACTTTGGGGGAGCTCTGGTGCTGACCAGCGTTGCCTCCTGGCTCCGGCTCAGACCCCTCAGCCTGCCGGCACAGATCCTTCGTCCTGCTGGCGCAGACTTCCAAGCTTGCACCACTCACCTTTGGGCCTTTCCAGCACTGATCGGTGAAACAGGCCTGCGCGAGACTTTGTCGTGGTCTTGAGGCCTCCAGTGGACTCATGGCAGGCATTGCTATGGGCTCTAATCCTTCAGTGGACCCAGGGAGGAGATTATAGCTGGATCCAGGCCTCGGCTATACTCTTTGGGCTTTAGTGTGTGGACAGAGTTCCTGCACTCTCTTTTGGTGCACGATTTGTTGGGTGATGACTATAAATAATGTCACACAACGTGTCCTGTATTGCGTTGCTCCCCTGCAAGCCCCAGACTGTAACACTGCAGAGCCTTTCTCAGATGACACTCCCCTTACATGTTTTGACCACTTGAACTATATTTTTGCTCATAATTTCTGGTGATTTATGGAAGTAAACTTAAGCCAAAATCTATAGTCTGAAAAGAATACTGAGTGTTTTACATTATTGCTTTCCATGTAAAACTTCACATCCAGGAAGAGGATTTTCATGGTTTTCCTGAGAGAGTGGCTGAGAAGTTACAAATTTTCTGTGAACCAAGAGTGAGCCCTTGGGCGCCTCCACGCTGACTGCCTGCTCCTCCCGCTCGGCAGTGTTAGCTTGGCCATTTGATTCAACATCTGTTCCCTGGGTACTCGCTCTGCGACAGGGGTCTGTGTTAGGGGCCTTGGGGTGGCAAGGTGCCTACTGCGATACTGGGTGCGTATTCAGGGTTCAGGAGCTTGCCTGTCCCTCCCCTTTGCCAACCCGCGCTGGGCCTGTCCACCAGAGCTAACATTTGCCCAGCACAGCAGCACCGTTTAAAGAAGGTGTTGAAGAAGAACTGAACTTCTTCCATTAAATAATCAGAGTGGACAATATTTTTCCCATTCTTGCCATTTTGTGACAGTATATGTGACCAATAAACATTAGGGAAATAGGCAGCAGGCAGTATGACCAGACGACTTTTTTTTTTTTTTTTTTAAATTTAATACAGGGTCTACAGGGTGTTCAGGGTCTCACTACTAGATAGGACTTGTAATGATCCACCTGTGTTTGGCCTCCCAAGAGCTGAGATTACAGGTGTGCACCGCCACACCCAGTCTCAGTCGCCCTCTCAGAATGTCCTATGGGTGGGGCCTGCATGGCATGCTGGGAATCTGCTGGGAATCGAGCCCTGGCCCCTGGGCTCTGCCTAAGCAGGCGTGTTATTCCCCTAAGCAGGCTGGCTGGCCCTCTAGACAGCTGTTGTGAATCCTGCTCTGTTTCTGGCTCTATGGGTAACCTTGGGCAAGATGCTTAACGTTTCTGAGCTTTATGTACTGAGTCTATGAGCGGGAGGTTGTGGTAGCGGCTACATCACAGAGTGACACGGGTCTGCTGACGAGAAGCTCAGCTGCCTGCCACGAGTAAATAACGTGCAAGTTGTGGGCGTCATCGCCACCATTATCATAAACCGTGTTTTGGCAAGTGGTTCTCATTTCCTAGAACAGGTTACTCCAAGAAGGTTCTGTAACAGGTAGCTCTTCACGGTGCTTGTGCTAAATGTCCTATTTTCAAAATAGTTGCATCCGTCTCTCTTCTTACCGTGTAAGGCGGGAGGGTCCCAGCCTGTTGAATGGTTCTATTTGCCCCGGGGGGCCCTTTCTCCTTTTGGTTGCTCAAACAGCTTGAAATGAAAAAAGGGAGCAAAAGGTATATAGTTTTTTCATAAATAGAAATGTATTTGTCTTTCTGCTCACATGGTATATTTGTACGGTGTTCCTACTCTGAGCATAGAAATCGCAACAGCTATCTCTACCCACTGAGATGGAAACCCACTTTGAAAGATTGTCAGTGTTGTCTAATTGACATACCTGATGAATTGTTTGAGTCAGTAAGAAAGGAAAAGCTATCATAGGTGGTATTAGGGATAGCTTAATGAAATATTATATTCCAAGAAGATTAATTTGATGTCTTTTTATAGTATGGATTAGAGGGAGAAATATCTCTAGAGAAAGATCATTAAGGCAATTGTATATAAGTTAATCTGATTTCCATTTCTTGAGAGAGCCACTAGATTACATACTGGAGATTTTAATAAATTAATTGATATCTAGTCTCGATCCATAAAGACTTCAGATTTCCTTAAAACCTGCAATACTGTTCTCATTAGAAAGCTTGAAATTAGGGCCAGCCAAATAGTTCAGCAGATTAAAGTGCCTGCAAGCAGACACAGGGGTCAGGTGTTCAATCACTGGGTCTACTGTCTTGGCCCTGCCCACAGGGCCTGCTGAGGCAGCAGTTGATACTGGGTGTGGTGGCACGTACTTGTAATCCCAGCTCTTGGCAAGCTGTGGACCGCTATGAGCCCAATCTAGCAGTGAGACGCTAAACGCCCTATAGACCCTTCCCTAAAACATTCAAAAAAGAGAAAGTTTGACGTTAGTTTTGTAGCTCATTCATTCATCCATGCACTCAACATTCATTTATGCATTCCACACGTGCTTCTTGCTAGGCCAGCATGTGCCATGCACTCTGCTCTTACTGAGTATATACTGAGCGCTATGCCCATTGCTGTCTCTCCTTTGGAGCATATTAATTAATCCAGTTCCTTTAATTCCAGCCAATGAGACCTTTTCAGTGACGCTTGTTCATTTTCTGGAGTCGTGGGCACCTGCTGGAGTTTTCAATGGACTCCCTTGACTCAGGCACCTGGGTACTTCTAACCATGGAACTGGCAATATTTTGGAAGGAACCAAGTCTCCCAGGAAAATTACACTCAAATTAGAAGCTAAACAGAAGACGTGCACCTCAGGAAGTGATCAGTCACCATGACTTGGATTGTAAATAATTTAGCTTAGATTGGTGGTTAGTGCCTGATGAAATGTGATTAAATACACCAAAATGAGTCAATAAAATACAATTACAAAAGCTAATTTGATTTTTCCATTTCCTACTAGTACACGGTGACATTTTGAATAGCACTTTCACTATATAGTCAAAAGGCACTTTCTACTGTACCTCACCAGTGTCGTAAAAAGAACATGGCTTGTGTGAATTTGATATTTGATTTATCTTGTTCTGCCAAGGGCACTCAGAAATGAATAGAAGTATACATGAATTATTATTACCAGAAAATACAGCTCATGGTGGCACTACCCCTGTAGCCAACATCGATTAAATGTCACATCTCGGGCACTGTACTGAGTGCTTTGTGTACATTTCTTTGTTTAGTGCCCAAGAAAATGCTGTATGGGCATGTCACTGAATAGGTGACACATTTTGAGTTTAAAGAGTCTGAATAACTTGGCTGGCTGGATGGGGAAAGACATCCTGAGGAGACAAATAGAAACCAGTTAGGTCCATGGAGACCAATATTCTGCCTGCCTCCCCGTGTGACCCCATCCTTCAGGGTAGTCAGGTGGGACGTATTTTCCTTCCTGTTATGGGAGTCTGTAAGGTGGCCATTAGGGTGACACGGCCTGCTGTCCTCTGATAGAGTTCTTTCTCTACCGTGACCTTATCCCAGGAGTTGGACCCGGTGAGCCTTCGTGTGCCTGCATGGACACTGCGTTGGCTCTGTTTTGGGCCCCTACAGTCCTCTTTACCCGGGCTCTTCCTCTGCCTTGTCCTTCTGTGTGTGGTTACTTTTCAGCTGGGGCAGGTACTGGACATTGAACAAGTCATTGTTTTTTTGTTGTTGTTGTTTTGTTTTTTCGTTTGAGATAATCTTCCTAAGTCGCTCGATTGCCCAGGCTGGGCTTGAACTTGTGATCCTCCTCGCTCGGCCTCTCAGAGTGCTAGGGTTCCAGCCTACCGCTCCTAGCTTGCACTGTTGCTTTCAACAGCCAACATCTGCTGCTCTGCCTATGACTCAGAGATGCCAGAGTGGCTTCGAGGAGAAGCTGGGAGAGGCTACTTAGGTTGGAGACGTCCCTGGAAGGGTTACTGTGAGGCTGAGGTTGGCCCTGAAGTAGCACCGTAGCTGACTCCTCCTCTCTGTCCCATGTGGATCCCCCTAGCCCTTCACTGGACTCTCCTTCAGGTGCTCAGTGAAGCACTAGCTCACAAATGCTGGGTTAGGGACCTCTAGGGCATGTAATGGTAAAGGACTTCTTAGAGCTCAAAGGTTATGGATCTCATTATTTCATTCACAGACACGAGTGCATGGCCAGGCACCAGCTGGGTGGCTCATCACATCCTGAATAGACTGGCAGGGTGTGGTGGTGCATGCCCGTGATCAAGGGAGGCTGAGGCAGGAGGGTCATTGCAAGTTTGAGACCACCCTCTGTTACAACATGAGTTCTAGGCCAGCCTGAACTGCACAGCAAAGCCTTCTCAGAAAAGACAAACAAGCAAACAGACACCTTAAACAGGAGGAAGGAAAGAGATCCAGGAGATTATGATGAAAATTCTGTATATAAATTGGGCCAAAGAAATACTCAGTGGTATCCAGAGACCATGTAGGGTGTAACTCGGGCACTTGAAGACCTATGCAGTGAAGAAGAGAAAAGCCTGGTGGGACACCCAGCCATTGCTCGAGTGGGTCCCCTGCTTGCTGAGCACAGACTACGTTCCTGGCCCTGTCGTAGGCACCTGGTGGAGGGCTAAGGACTGAAACAGGGTGACGAGAATCCAGAGGGTACAGTGGGGGCATTTGGGCACAGCAGCAGACTAAGTCGAATACCCTCTTCTTGTTGGGCATACATGGTGTGTGTGTGTGTGTGTGTGTGTGTGTGTGTGTGTGTGTGTAGGAGACCAACAATAAGCCTGAGACTAAGAAAAGCACAGAATATGCAGGAAAACTGGAAGCATTATGGAAAACATCAGAGGGTCACACTGGTTCCAGCTGGGGTGCCAGGGCAGAGCTCACCGAGCCCTCCCGCCCCCAGAAGCTGGGCTGTGAGCCGAGGCTGGGGGCGGGCATGCGTGAGGAGGCATTTGGGTGAGCTCACGCCCAGTGCGGGGAGCCGGAGACAGGGCCCAGGCGAGGCTGTGATCCTGGAGGGTGGCAGAGGAGGGCAGTGTGCTAGGACAGAGTGGGCGAGGGGACAGAGAGTGCAGGGAGCTCCCAGCCACAGCACCCAGGCCCTGCAGCCCGCGGAAGGGCTCCCATTCAGCTCCGCAGAGCTCTGACTCTGAAGCACAACTCTTTTTTCTTGTACTGCAGTGGGCAAGTTTTCCACCTTCTCTGGTCTACAAACTCCATCACTCAACAGAATCTGCTTCGCCAGGTCGACGGGAGGGCTCCTCGGCAGGGTGGGAAGACCAGACAGATCACTGAAGTCTTATGTGAAGTGGATAAGTGAATGGCTCTGAAAACTTGGAGACTTCTCAGGAAATGCCAGGACCTGAGGCTCCAATCTCCCCACTCTGGAAGGGCTTCGGGGAGAAGAGGCAGGCAGCCACACGTGGGCTCCCAAGAGCTGCCCGATACAAAGGAGGGTTTAGAAGGCAGGCAGGGAGGACAGGCTGAGCGCGCCTGAACGGAGACTCTCGTGCAGAGGAAACGTGAACACCCCCCATCTGTGAGCAGAGGCGAGCCTTCTTCCTCATTGCAGAGGCAGGAGGGCCCGCGTTTCCTGCCAAGTGTGACCTCCTCCACATCGCAGAGGCCTGTGGGCTGCTTCCTGCCTCGCTGTGGGGAGACCACAGCGCTCAGAAGACGTGGTCCTTCAGTCAGCTCTCACTTCGCCTGGTTCTCTGGAGTCTATAGGAAAATGGGCCACGAAGCGTCTACAGGGCAGCTGTCTCGGTTGATGGTAACTGCACAAGCAGCTCTCCAGTAAGGAAATAAAGCAAGCCTGGAGAACCGGGGTGCTGAGGACAGAGGCTGAGTAGGACTTTGGTACTGTCTCTGCGCTTCCGCTTGGAGATGTACGGCGACAGATGCGACTAATTCTTTCCTGAAGGATGCTCACATATTTAGGTGGTGAGATTCCTGGCATAACAGCCGCAGCAGAGATGTACCGCCGATGTGTCCCAGGCACCATGCTGAATGCTTCGTAGCTTTGGTGAGCTTCGAAGCCAGCCACGGCCTGAAGGTCATCACCATCGTACAAACCATGGACAGAGAGCTTGAGTAGGCCACCAGCTTCAGGTAGTGAAGGGACAATGAAGGGACAACTGGACTCCGGGAAAGCCGGCAGCAGCACTGATGCCCATTACCCTGCAGCACCACTGTGGCCCCCGGGCTTTTGTCGCATGTGTCTTCACATTCTAACCAAGACATGTTTCAGGTTCTGTGCCTGAGAGCCCAGCTTCCAGCGCAGGGCTGGTGAAGGGAGAAGCACAGTAGGAAATGTTTACACAAAAATAATCACATGCACCCGTGAGTGTAAGGATGGCCCACTGAATACTAAGTGGGAGTTCTAATATTTCAGGTCTGTTTTAAGTCCCAGGAGGATCTGAGAGCCACACTAAGGGCATGAATTGTCTCCCAAAGCAACAGAAGTTTAAAAGCTTTGAAGCAGCAAGATAGGTCACAGCAGCCCTGAGACCCCCTCAGCTGACCTTTGCAGGGCTATGGGGTTGGCCCAGTGCTAAGCAGGCTAAAGGCCCAGGTGGCAAGCTCCGCCCTGCTGCCGCCTCTCCTGGCCCTATTCTGCATCAGTGGAGCAGGGTAGGATGGAGGCCGGCCATGAAGGAAGACAGCTCCTTCCTGGAGGGGAAATACATTTCTCTGAAACCTAAATGGGGTGGCTTGAGTGTTGATCAAGTGGGCTACACAATAGTTATTCCCACTTCATCCAGGCTGGTGCAGCCCAGGTCCTGCTCAAGTCCGCATAGCTGCTGCCAGAATATAAGTTGAGAAAGGAGTTAGAAGGGAAAGAATGTTTGAAAGGTGGGTTTCCACCACCTTTTGCAATAATGGCAAAGTGACACACTTCAAAAGCTACTGCATTAGGCTGGGGAGATAGCTCAGCTGAATAAGTGTTTGCCTGAATTTGATCCCTGGCACCCCCCGCCAAAAAAAAAAAAAAAAAAAAAAAAAAAAAAAAAGACTACTAAATTGATTTCTTCTTCACTTCCAACAGTTCTGAACCATTTCTCATTCTCTGAATCCTTGGCAGTGTTCCTTTGCCTGGCTGATGGGGATTGGAGACAGAAGCCACCCAAGAAGGTACCATGATGTTATGACTTGTGTGTGTTTGCGCCCCCCAAAGCCTCATGCAGTAATTGAGACACAGTTCTATAGTTTGTGATTAATTCATGGTCCAAGGCTGGGGTGATCGGTGTGAGCGCTGCTGGGGTGATGGGCCTGAGAGTTGCTGGAATGATGGGTGTGAGCGCTGCTGGGTGATGGGTGTGAGCGCTGCTGGGATGATGGGTGTGAGCGCTGCTGGGGTGATGGGTGTGAGCGCTGCTGGGTGATGGGTGTGAGCGCTGCTGGGTGATGGGTGTGAGCGCTGCTGGGGTGATGGGTGTGAGCGCTGCTGGGTGATGGGTGTGAGCGCTGCTGGGTGATGGGTGTGAGCGCTGCTGGGTGATGGGTGTGAATGCTGCCCCCCAGGTCATCCTGCTGCTTGCCTCCATGTACAGTATGAAGACTTTGCCCACCCAAACTCCATGTCCGACAACACTCTACCTCTTTCATTTTCTCAAAGGCACACGGGCTGAGCAAGTGAGTTCATCCCAAATCCAGCTTTCAGGACAGCCACCCCAGGTGGCCCCTGGATGACCTCAGTAGTACCAGGCAAGACAGATAGTAGGGCGAGTGCTGTATACCAAGCATAGCTGCCCCTGGGTCACCCTCACCAAAGACAGAGCCACCTGATAAAGGGCTTTGTGAGGAGGCACTGCGGGGCTGGAAGGAGGTCCCAGAGGAGAGCTCCTGGGTTGGCTTCCAGTGTTACCTGTGACTTATATGAATATGAGTGAAGTGGCTGGTCAACTGGAAATCTCAGTCTCCCCAGACATACCGGGGAAAACACAAAGCCTACCTCCTAAGTTGTGAGGACGAGCTGACCTGGTTCACGTGAATACTTTGGCATGGCGCCTCACACCCAACTATTAAACAGGCGGGAGGCAGACACAGGAAGGCGTCTGGTGCAACTGCACTGTAGCGCACCTTCCGATGGAATTTTACTTCTTCAAAAACATGGCATTAAAATGCCAAAACTATTAATTCCATCAAAATACAGAATCTTTTGTGGGGGTTGTCATAGTTAGAAATCTGAAGTGTTAGTTTTAGCATTCCATTGAAGAATAATGTAAGTTTTCCTTTTATTTTGAGTGTGTGAATTCCAAGATAGAATCTGCAAATTAAATGAGATTATTAGCCTCAGAAGAGAGACTTCAACTCTGCTCAAAGCATTAAACACATCATCGGTAGAACAGAACTTAGAGTTCATGGCAACACTAATCCGATTTCATAAGGAGAAGTTTAAACCAACGTTGTACTTAGGCTTTGCCTTTAATATAAATGATTTATCTGGATTTGAAAGCAACATTCCCACTTTAAATAATCCTGGCTTTAAAATTCGTTGAAGACCTTTTTGTTCCACCATCATAGCAAATATCTTCTCTTGTGAAAAGAAAGCATCCACTTATGCCAGAGTGGAGTCACTCTTTCCAACTATGTCAGACATTCAGGCAAGGATTCTAATTCCTTCAAGCTGTGATAGTTTTCATCTGCTGCTCAAGAAGGCAGAGGCCTTGGGGAGAATCAAGTCCCTAAAAGCTGCTTCGGAGAGACTTAGATTTTATGGACACTTGGGGATTAAGAATGTGACTGCAATGAGGTTATGTGTCTTTGCTGGGAAATCTATCCTAATCTGTGTTTGGGTGGATGGGTGGATGATGGGTGATGGGTGGATCATACGCACAGTGCAGAAGGGTCTTTGCTGCTTTTTGTTTGTTCATCATCTATTCATGGCAAAATGCCATGACTATTAAAATGTTTCATCCTTCTCAACCTCACTGTTGTGTGCCTTCTTGGTAACTGGGAAAAAATGAAGCCAAATCTCCTTTCTTTACGCTCTGGTTAGCTCAGGAGCAGGCAATTGACCTTGGCTTGACCAGTCAGTCTATTGTAGCTCTTTGAGTTTCTGTGTGCGTTCCAACGGCTGGCGACATTTGGAAGAGTAGGGATCCAGAAGTGACTTGCCGACCTGTGGCTGGATCTGGTCATTTGGAGAATCCTGATGCCTGGCTCTCAAGCAGTGGCTTGCTGATAGTGTGTAAGCGGTCTCTGTCTCCCTTTTGGGTCTGGCCACAAATTCTCTCTTGCATAAGTCAACAAGGTTGTTTCTACTGCAAAGTGGAAATCTGATTAATGCAAACATTTAGAAGCAACTAAGTCCCAAGCATATTCTAAGCTCTTCATGGGCCTTAACTTGTCCACGCAATAATTCTATAAAAAGTATCTTTCCTTATTCTACAGAAGAGCAAACAGGAAAGTTTGCACAATGGCCCAAGATCACACTGCTCCGGGGGGGCAGATTCTGTATTCGCATCTGGCCATCCGACTCTAGGGCCTACTTTACTCTGCGTCTTAGCTGTTCGTGATTTTTGCTTTGTCAAATGCGATGGAGGGAGAAGTAATGAGGGAATTTGTAAATGTGGTGGAGTCGCTGACAGGTTCCCCAGTGCTCATTTCATTTTCCTCTTCAAATGCTGCGGGTGTGTTCCCCCACCTACTTTATGCTCAGATATAGACATAAGACCCATTGACTTTTGGCCAATACAACATGAAGGGAGGTGAATAACTCTCATCTCTAGGCCAAAGTAGCTGACACGTGGGCTCACCTGCTTTATGTCCTATTCCATCTTCTTCCTGGCTGAATAGAATGAACAGGATCTAGGGGAAGGCAAAATCATACCATGAAGTGACCAAAGGGAAGGCCATTGGACCAGGACCACCGCACTGGACTCTGAAGGAAATGGAAACTCACCTTGGCTTTGTTAACTGTCCCAGCAACTCTGTTAAGGTGGAGTGATGATAGGACAAATTCAGCTTGGCTTCCAGCTTACCCCTGCCATATACATGGGGGTTCTCGAGGAGAACTCTTCCTAGGGGCAGGGAGATAGCTCCGTGGCACAAGTGCCTGCCTGGCAAGTGCAAGGTCATGAGTTTGAACCCCAGTCCTGCCAAAACATAAACAAAAAACAAAACAAAACAAAAAAAGGGAGAACTCTTCCTGAAGCTGGCGTTGCTTCATAATTATTTTCATTGAGGCTTTAAAAAGTTCTTATTTCTAGATTTTCCTCTCCCCACATGACCGTACTTCTTTTTCCACTCACTCCCAAGCAGATGGGCACTGGGAGGCTGAGTCATTATAAAATCTGCCTTCTGGAAGCTGTCTAAAGCCTTTGACTAGCCTGAGCTCACACTGCCACCTCTCAGGCACTCTTTTGTCATGGTTTCATCCTGTGTTTTAGAAGTGAGTGTTTTCCTCCATGCCCACAAATTTTGGTGCTAGGTAAGAATGACATATAATAATTTTTTGACATTGAGTTTGTCAAATTATGCACTGAGGAAGCTTCATATTTCTCCTTCTAATTAGAGAGTGAGATTTGAGTAATAGCAACCAAATTTCTGCAACACGTCTCAGTGCATTATCTTATTTTGAATGACACCCTCATAATAAAAAGGACTTATTTCACAACAAATCTTTTTATCTTCAAAGGTCAGAATGTTATATATTTTCAAAAGATTTCCTACCTGAAAATTATCTTCTGGGAAATATAATACCTTGCCTTATTGGGAAAATAATTAGCTGGGGAAATACGGATGCTGTCTATCAAAGAGTTATTAAACTACGAAGGATTACATAAAGGGATTTTTATTTGCATTTATTAAATTGTACAAGTAGAATTTTCATCAAATACATGAGACACTACGGGTGACAACGGCTGGGGTTGTTCATCAGGCAGGGCAAGAGTGCTGAAGG
>PVJA010022442.1:0-34261 GCA_004027025.1 Myocastor coypus
CCTCCACAAGGTGCGTGAGGACACTGGCCTCAGGGACCACCATGAACCACCTGGCTCTCTGCTTGGTGGGCTGACATAGACTCAGGGAGGGGCACCTAGGAGGTGCCTGCAGCCAAAAGCCCTTAGTAGGGACCCCCATGAGGCCAGTGTATGGGGGGCACCCCTGTGGGGATCATCCCAGAGCCTGCAGCTGGGGATGCTGTACCTCAGCTGCTGCTCATTGGCTGCAGGACAGCCATCTGCCCTTACCCAAGCTTCCCTCTCTCCCCCTCTCCAGACCATCGGGAGGTATAGAAAGACCAGTGATGAACAAAACAGTCTATGGGGCTGGGAGCAGCGGTCCTGAGTTCTCACCTTAGTCCCTGGGCCTCGCTTTACACATCTTTAGAATGGGGATATAGAAGCCCAGTTAGTGTCTGTAGCCAGCAGGGCTGTGTCTGTGGGCTAGTTCATCTCCACCCCAGCCTCACTGTCTTCATTTGTAAAACAAGGGTGTGGCCTGAGCAGTCTCAGAGGCGCACCCCGCCCCGTCCCCCGTCTTGCTGGGTGCACACTGCAGGCTCTGCCGCAGGACCACTGGGACTCGGCCTTGACTCTGGGCTCTGTGTCCTCAAATTTTCTTATCAAATGATCTTTACTAGGGAAGGAAGGCCTGCTGCTCTCAGCAATCAATAAACACACAAAGGCCCTGTTGAAAGCCCCTGATCTGGGGAAATTGAAATCCTCCAAAGGGCAGACCTCCAAAGGGACATTGATCCTGCGACAGTGGCCCAGGGTGTGTTCTGGTTTCTGGTGGAGCTGAGCTGGGAAGGGGTGGCTGCTCCTCTGCCTTGTGAGCCAAGAGCCTTCCCCAAGCTCTGCTGGGAAACTAGCAAGGACCAAAATTCCGTTTGTACTTGCGAGAGGCTCCTGGCCTAATGAGACAGGCGCACTCAGCAATCTCTCGTCAACTATTTATTGCGCACTTACTATGTGCCAGGGAGTAGCAGCTAGTTTGTGGAAGGGGGTCTCACATCCATCCCCAGGGTAAGTACTATTAGGAACCCTGTTTTGAACGTGCAGACACAGGGGCACGGAGATAGCAAGCCACTTGCCTAAGGTCACACAGCCAAGATCACAGAGTCTTCCTATGCTATTGGGTAGCTCTGCATTGAGATGCCGACTCCAGAAACTCAGGGCTTCTCCTGGGCAGGATTCTCTCTGGCATTGCAACCATGAATCATGCTCAGTCCTGGCCAGGACCCAGCATGGGACAGCAGCTGAGGCCTTGGGACTGAGGCCATGTCTTCAGAGACCACCCCTTCCGGAGTCACACGCCTCCTGCTATGCCCCAAAGTGCCCTGAGCAGGGAGCACCCCTCTGTTGCCTCAGGATTAAGATGGGTGATCTTGGTCCAGGTGACCCTGAGCCCACTCCTAGCTCTGACACCTGTGTGTCTCTTACACTACTGCTAGATGAGGCAACTGAGGCACAGAGAGGCCTCATGGGGCTGCCGCTGAGGCACACATGGCCTTAGGCTCCCTGCTGAGTGGCGGGCAGTGCTGCTGGCCCACTAAGACTCCCTTCCTTCTGTGTCCATAGCTGGGGACCAACACACTTAAGAGTGCAGCAGCTCCTGCAAGTCCACTCATGGAGTCACCTGCAAGGCTCAGAGGGTTCTGCAGGAGGCCAAAGCTGTGGGGAGGAACAGGGTGGGCAGGGCAGGGGCACCAGCCACACCCACCCGCACCCACCCACCCACTTGATGTGCCCCCCAGCTGCAGAGTGAGGCTGAGACGGGGATTTGGGGTTGGACTCTCCCTGGATCAACACCACCCTGGTGCTGACCCACTGCTCAGAGGCTACTGTGGTTGTCATTATCTGTCCCCTGAGGGGGCAGGCATGCTCTTGCTCATAGGGTCTAAGGAATCTCATGCCCCAGGTGACAGATTTCTCCGTCCCTCCCTTGCATGTGACACGGGCAGGCGGGCGCAAGAGCTGTCAGATGCCCGCACTTCCCTTTCTAGGATCTCCAGGGTGTGCTGTGCACGGAGCAGCCAGTATGGTGATGCCCCTGTTGGAGAGGACAGCGCTCAGAGGTGGGCGGGACCAACAGGTGCTCAAGCCTGCCCTTGGCAAAGGGCCAGGGCATGAGCTAATGAACGTGAGTGGAGGGCTGGCTCCTAGGGAAGCTGGGTGGGCCTGGAGCTACCCATCCTACAGCGCTGGCCTGGGCCAAACCAACTGCACAGTCAGATTCTCAGGGGACTCTGCTGCCACCAGCCCAGGACCACATTTTGAGCACCCCAGGCCTAAACTGCTAAACACTTCCAGAAATGTTATCTCTGAACACATCTACCCGTGGATAGATATTTCTCTATCCGCTTGTACACCAACATCCGCAGGCTCACCTACATGCGAAGGCACTTATCGTTCCTCCAGCCGCCCCTCGCCTGGCCCCTCACACAGAACGACGCCTTCATCCCTTGGCAACAGAAGATGAGGACATAGTGGATGAGGATTCACCATGTGACCTTGGGTTCCTTAGCCTCCCTGCGTCCCAATTTTCCCTTCTATAAAATAAATACAAGACCAAAAGCTAAGCTTCCTAGGGAGTTGGATCCCTACCTGCTAGGCTGGCTGGAGGGTTTAATTTAGATCAGGTTGAGGCACCACAGGGAGATGGGCCAGATGGACTCTGCCCTGACTGGCTTTCTGTTGCTGTTATAAGATACCTGAGAAAGACAACTTGAAGGAGGGGAGGGTTATTATGGCTGATGGTTTCAGGAGGTTCAGGCCATGGTTGCTGGGCTCCATTGCTTCTGGGCTGAGCATGAGGATGGGGTATATGTGGGGGAGCAAAGCTGCTCACCTCATGGGGGATAGGATGTGATGGACAGCATGAGGCAGGGGTACCACACCTCCTTCTTCCAGCCAGGCCCTGCCTCCTAAGTTTCCACCACCTTGAAATGCATTAAGGGAGGTCAGCGCCTTCATGTGCCAGCCACCCTCCTGTGGGCACAGTCTCTTGCCTCTGTGTTTGGCCTTCCTGTTCACTCCAAAGTCTTTATGCTGCCTTGAGCAGTGACTTCCTGGGGGGTGCACAGCTCCAGGTGGCTGCCTCCCTGGTAGCACGTGCAGCCCACCCTTCAGTTTCTGTGGCTTCTGCACCCAGAAATGCTACCAACAATGGATCAAAAGTGTATTTTTATGAGGGCATCTGTGCTGGAAATGCTTGTAATTAGCCCCTCAAAATATAGTATAGTAACTACCTATGCAGCATTGGCCTTATATTCCATCTTCTTAGTGACCTCAGTAAGTTAGAATTTAAGAGAAGGTATGCTTGGGTTATGGGCAAGCGCTGTGCCACTGATAGAAGGGGCTGGGGCATCTGTAGCTTTGACATCTCTCTAGGTCCTGGCACCAGGTCCCTGCAGATGCCAGGCGATGGCTGCTGCACTATTGTCCCCAACTCACAGATGAGGAAACTGAGGTGCAGGGAGAAGAAGGATTTGCTCCAGGGCCCTGAGAGAGGTGGTTCTCTGTCCCAGGGCAGCAAGGTTCTTGTCATTCTCCAAGGTCTGGAGTGGTATGGGTCGGGCTCAAGAGCATTTCCCAGGCAGTGTCTCCCACCAGCCTGCGAGCAGGAGGCCCGTGGAGCCCATGGCATAGACCTGGTTAGGAGAAGGACAAGACTTAGCCAAGACCGGAAGGGCAAATGCAGTAATCTACATAGAAGAACAGTCTGCGCGAGGGCCTGGCATCCTGAGTGATCAGCACATAGTACCCGTCGTGATGATGGACAATAGGCCGAGCCAGTCAGAAACACAGGCACAACCAGCCAGGCAAGGTGGTGCACACTTGGTACCCCAGCACTCTCTGAGACTGGGGCAGGAAGATTGCAAGTTCAAGCCCAGCTTGAGCAATTTAGCAAATTAGTGAGACCCCTGACTCAGAACAAACTAACAGCAGCAAAAATCTAAGAGCTGGGAATGGAATACAATGTGAAGGCCCTGGGTTCAATCCTCACTTCCAAAGAAGCTCAAACAAAAAAAGGCACAATGAGGAAGGTTTAGAAAGTATGCCCCCTGCCCCGCCCCCTCCTCGTGGGACCCTCCCCTTCGGGTAGCGTTCCAGGTAGGTTTTAAACATTACAGTCTGTGCATTGTCTTGGCCTGTCTGTGACACTGCAGAAACTGTACACACACACACACACACACACACACACACACACACACACGTGCACGCACAACCTGCAGAGGTGCAGAGGTGCAGAGGTTGTGGAGTGCTGGGTCTCTTCTGGGCCTCAGGACACCTAAGCATATGTAGCAGCTAACAATGTAGCAAGACAAGACAACGGCCCCAGATTTGGGGCCGGAGGGGAGGCTCACGGGGCTTCGGTGAGAAGGGACTGGCCCAGGGAGGGCAGAGCCAGGGCTCCGGGCACTAAAGCAGTCCACCCAGCCTGTGGCATCGGGCGCGTCCCAACGCAGCCACCTCCTTCCCAGGCCTCTGGTGGAGAACAAAATGCAAGAGCAGCTGTCATTTCATGCCTAGCACATCACAATCTGCAATCTGCGCTGGGGAAAGACATTTGGGAGCCCCGGGGGTGGCAAGGAGGGCATGTGCTGCAGAGTCATTAAAATGTTTTTATCGGAGCTGCCAATAAATTGGAAGTCAATCTGAAAATTGCAGGCTGGGCCCTCCCTCAGAAGGATTGATGTGTAGCCCCAGTAGGATCTCAAAGGTTCTTCTTGGGGTGCAGCATGTTGAGGGTGCGCTGCAGCAATCATTGACATGCATTCAGGCCTGGCACCTCCAGAGAAGTGGAAAGGCTCTGGGCTTCTGGTTCCCCCAGAGGGGCAGAGCAGCCCTTCTCTGCCACGGACCTGCAGCTAAGAGTGGAGGTCACCTCCCCCGACCTCCCCTGTGGTCGAGCCTTGGCTAATTGCGTGACCTCCACGGGTGTCCTTGGAAGTGGCCGTGGTTACTGCCTGCACCAGATGAGGAAACAGAGGCTCTGGGTATTTAAGGGAGCCACACTCATGATGGGGAGAGAGCCGGGGGGTTCTCATCAGAACAGCCCAAGCTAGAACTGACACAAAACAGACACCCTGACTTCTAAAGAAACATCCCTGTCTTCGACATAAAGGCTGTCAGTGGCTTGGCTTTCTGTTTTTTGTGTTGTGTTGTCCTTTTGAGACAGGATTGCACTACGCAGTTCCGACATTCGTGTGGGCCTTGAACTCACTTTGTGAGGCTGTCAGTGTGGCAGTGTGGATTAAGCACGGGGCACAGTGAGCAAGGGCCTGGTCAAGAGTGAACCCTGGCTGGGAACACTGGCTGGGTTGAGGGTTGCTTGTCCTTCAGGAGCCAAAAGAATCCAGGGGAGGAGAGCCCCTGTGCCCCCATTCCTGTGCTCCAATGCCCATCTCTGGTTTTCTCATTCACTGCAACTCCAGACCCCCTCACTGGTCTGACTCTCTGCAAAGAGCCCTGATCTTGGAGTCCAGCAGGACCAGCAACTAGATCTGGGACTGAGAGCACACCTGCTGTGCTGCCCGCTTGAGCCAAGTGGAGGTGACATGACTGCAACCCGCTGGGGACGCGCTGCAAGGTGCCAGGCAGACCCAGCATGCTCCGGGCCACAGGGCAGTTAGGAGGCAAGAACGGTCAGGGGCCGAGACCACTGGTCAGAGACCCAGGAAGTCCCCAGCCAGGCTTTGCTGGAAGCTACGATTCAGAGCGGCAGCCCCTTGTGCATCCCAGGACTTCCGCTGCAGCAGGAAGTGATCAGCTCCTTCTGCTGCCCAGTGCCTGAGAGCTTGAGCCATCTGCTGGGCTGGGACTGATCACGTGCACTGGCTCGAGGCCACTGCAGGGTCATAGACTCCAGACAGGCTGCAGAAGAAGTCTGGGCAGGTGGGGACCTGGGCGGGCCAGAGCTGCGGGGAATGCGGGGCCCAGAGAAGAAGAGATGCTAACTAAAACCTCCACCTCCAGCTCTAGAACCTCCAGGGCTCTGCAAAGCAGCTAATGCTGGGCAGGCCCAGGGCCAGTCCTCTCCCTCCCTGGCCCCTATCCTACTTCTCTCAGCAAGGGATAGGAAAACGACTCACGTCCTCCCAACTAGAAAAGGAGGGAGCCGGGTAATCCCCAGCTGGAGAATTCTCCCTCTGTGTGGTTAAGTTGACCATAAACAAGGAGCCAACTTCCTTAGTGAGTCCAGCAATGGCTAAAGGCACGGGCTTCAGAGTCAGACCTAAACTTTCTACCCAGTGCTGCAAACTTTCTACACAGTCAGAAAAGTAGCTAATATTTATCGAGCATTTACTACATACCAAGCACTGTTCTGTGGAGCACCTGCTATGCCACGCATGACAGCCCTCTAAGGAGGTTCTGTTATTTCTTTCCCGGTTTCACAAGTGTGAAACCTAGAAATGGATTTGCCTGAGGTCACAGGTCTGGCAAGGGTAGAAACAGCTTTTCCCCTGGAACCTGGCTACCGAGTGGACCCGACCACTGCGTGCAGCCAACTCTAATGGGGGTATGGCCTTTGGCAGGGTATTTGATCTCCCTGGATCTCAGTTTCCTTATCTGCTAAATGGAAGTGACACAGCCCAGCAGTTGCTCTTTAAGCCAAGCAGCAGCAGTTCTGTCCCCATCTGGGTGCTGGCCTGAGTCCTCGCCCCGCCTTCCAAGTCTTGCTGGGACTCCTATTTCTCCCTCAATGAGGGCTGCAGAAAGAAGCAGAGCAGATAGCACAGTTAAAGTGCCAGACAGTGCTGGGACTGGAAGCTGGCCTCGTCATCCTGAGGGCAGGGATGATCAGAACCAGGCGGTGGGCATGGGTGCAGTGGTTGTGCAGAAGAGGTAGAATTTTATTTTTTTTAATTTATTTTAAATTTAACAATGGTTATATTACATATTTTCATCATCGGATCAGTTCAGATTAATAGAGTATATCTAAGACCTTTTAGTAACTAAGGAGGCAAGCATGGTAGAGAAGGCCATCAATCCCAGCAACTCAGGAAGCTGAGGCAGATGGCAAGTTTGAGACTAGGAGGACAACTTACTGAGTACTTGCTTCAAAATAAAAACTAGAAAGAGTCAGGAACATAGCTCAATGACAGAGGGCTTATCTAGCATGCAGGAGGCTCTGGGCTTAACCACCAACAGGAAGGAAGGAAGGAAGGAAGGAAGGAAGGAAGGAAGGAAGGTAGGAAGGAAGAAGGGAGGGAGGGAGGGAGGAAGGGAGAGAGGGAAGGAGGGAGGGAACTGAGGCCTGGGGAAATTAAATATGTTGCTGAAGGTCACACCAGGAGATAGTCAGGAAATGACTATGAAGGAGCCCTCCAGAGCCAGGCGGGAGACCCTCCTGTGCTCCCTGGAATTGCCCAGCAGGTGGCTGCAGCCCCCCAAGACTCTCATCTGGGGCTCCCCTCCTGTTGCAGACTGACAGGGCTGTGCCTCCGTGGCGCGCAGCCAGGCCTGCCTGCGGTGCTTGGGTAAATGCTGACAGGAGTTAGGTCAGCTCCGTGCTTTATCCTCTCCACCACTGGAAGCCGGATTTAGTGGCTCCACAGAAGGTAAACTTCCTCTCCCCTGGAGGTCCCTTAATTATGAGTGACATGTGGCTGTGGGACCGCAGTGCCTCAGCCTGTGATTTAAGGAGCTGACAGGAGACCGTTACAGGTGTTCACAGAGCTGAAGTGCTGCCCCAAGAGCTGGGCAGGGCCATAGGATGGGGGACAGCCACCTGGGGGGACACTACCGGAAGCAGCCCAGCCTCCTCCTCCTGCAGGAAGAAAACCTGAGACCAAGATCACACTGCACAGTGGCTTAGCCTAGGGCCCAGCCATCCGGACTCTGCCATCACCCTCGAATGGATCCCTGACTCAGTTTCCCCAGCTGTCCAGGAGGAAACCAGGTTCCCTCATTCACTCCAGGGCACAATAATCATGATAACCTCAAAAACAGAAGCTGATGCCCCAGGGTGCTGATCACAAGCCAGGTCTCTGCAGGAGAGCAAACTCCCGGGAGATGTTCCCTTGCTCTGTTTGCATGGCATCCTCCAAACTGAGCAGGATCGTTTGTTCCCATTTCACAGATGAGGAAACTGAGGCCCACAGAGATGAGGCTGCTTGCCCAAGGTCATACAGCTAGCGAGTGTCCAAATGGAGATCCGAGCTCCTCTCTCTGGGTCCAGCGCTTGATCTGGTGCATGAAGGTACAGTCCCCAAGAAGTCTATGTGCGGGAAAGTGGGAAGCACACAGGCAAAGTTCAGCAGCAGAGTGGGGAGCTCAGGGAGGAGCAGGAGAGGCCCTGGAAGGCTTCCTGGAGGAGGTGGCCTGGAGCTACTCTCTGGGTTTGGAAGCAGACAGAGCCAGAGGAGCTGCAGCAGGAGCCCTGTGGCCACACCAAGGTAGGAGCCCAAGACATGAGACAGGGAAATAGAGGTGGCAGGGACATGTGTAGACTGATGGAATGGCTCTCACTTGTTCAGCTAATGCCAGGCCAAGGTCGATATTTCACATAAAGCACACAGGAGCCCTGTCTAGTCAATGCTATGATGACCCCACTACACAGATGAGGAAACTGAGGCCCAGTGAGGAGAAGCAGCTTGCAGAGCTTACACAGATACCCAGTGATAGCTCTGGGATGTGATTACTGGCAGCCCAGCCCTGGAGCTCCTCCTGTAAGGTCCACTGCGGGGCCCAATCCTAAGGGAGCAGGGGGGCCCTGTCTGCCCGCTGTCCACATGGAAGGAGATCTCAGGGCTGTCCATCATGGGATGTGGGACTCCAGGGCCAGGGCTGCTGGCCTTTTGACTTGCAGCTGATTGTTTGCCCCAGACATAATCATGAGCTGAAAAAGCAGAAAGAACAGAACTTACGCTGTGCTCACCGAGTGCCCAGCGAACTGCGTTGGTGCCGTTCTCGAGATTGTGGGCCAGCCAGGACAGCTACCACTGCCCGGCACGGAGAGATGGTGACACCTGAAGATCAGGGCCAAGAAAAGACCCAAGCTCAAAACCCAGCCAAGCGCACTTTCAGCTGAGTGCAGATCACCTTCATGCCCTGTGACCCATCAGAAGCCACCACCCTCTGTACTTGTTCTCCAGAAGTGGACCCTCGGTGACAGGCGCCCTTGTCACCCCTATTCTCGGGGCACAGTCCAGGAAGCTGAGCAACTGTCTCCAGTCACACAGCTGCTGAGGTCCCCAAGCTCTGCATGTGCAAGGATAGGGCAAGCCCTGTTCTAAGCCCGAGGTCACTCTGCCCTGTGCCTGGAGGGACACAGCTCGCAGGGAAGTGACAAGGATATTCCTTAGTGGCCATGGAGGGCCCCCAGCCCCAGTCTCCACAGCTTAGCTAGGAAGGAAGAGCCCCAGCTGGGTGCTGCTGCTCCAGGGCCGATCTCTAATAAGCCTCCCACTTGGCAGGGCCTCCCAAACTTCGTCGGGCTTTTAGACTCTTCTTCATAAAGCTGCAAATTTAGCACCTGGTGAAACTACCCGTGTGTGTAATATATACCTCTGGGGTATATTGAAAACATCCCCCAAATTGGCCAGGCTTGCTGCTGTTTAAAACGAATTCATGTCACACCCCATAGATTTCATCTTCGCACCATGGCACCTATTTGCGGGGCTAAAACACACTCACTCCATTGCCACATAAATTCCAATGGTGGGAAGGACTCAGGGGCTGCTCCAGCTGGCAGAACCCCGGGGGGGGGGTTTCCACGTGGGACTGCCAGCTCAGGAGGCCAATCAGAAAATTGGATTATTGACAAACAGCCAATCAAGATGTGAGTAGAAAATAGCATCCAGCTGTGGAAGGTGGGGCTTTCTGAATTCTGTGGTCCTCTGAGCCAATCAGTGCCTGGGGCCAGGAAGGCGTGGTTGTTATTACTCCTAATTTAGAGTTTACATAATTCAAGGCAGGGATTTTCACCCTTGAACTTGTTCAAAGCTGGGTCGTGGTCTGGAAGGGGCTCGGGGGCTTGCATTTCTGGCAAACTCAAAGTTTTACGCCCCTGGTCCGGGAAGCACACTTTGAGGATCTCTTGGTTAAAGGAATAGTGTAGAAAATAGCATTGCGTGCAAATCCGAGTCCAACACAAAGCAGCTAGCGTTTCCCATGAACGATATCCTGAGCAGAGCCTGCTCTCCCTCCACCCGCTGCTCCCCCAAACACAGAGGCCCCATTTGGAGCTCTCTTAATTTTATCTTCTTCACTGCCAAAACACAACAGCTGGCGGGGGAGGGGCAGGCAGGGGAGGGGCCGCGGGCACTCCCGTGGGGTAAGGTCGCTGGACCCCTCCAATGGCTGTGTCTCAGTGTGGGGGGCTCCCAGGTCAGGGCCAAGAGCCTCCTCGCGCCCTCCTCACGGCCTCAGCGGAGGGCCTCCCACACCCCAGGGGCATGTGGGAGGAGCTCAGTTCGGCAGCGGTTGCGCAAGAGGGCCTGTCGCAGCCATGTAAGAACAGATGCTACATTATCTCTTCTGTTACCAGTGGTGACTCCACTTGGGGACTTCCGCTGGGGAGTCTGCTTTCTTGGTTGTTGTTGGTGGTGGTGGTGGTTTGCTTTTCTGTTAACTGCTGCTACTGTTCAGTACAATATTTTCATAAACAGGAGGGTGGCACTATGATCCATGGCACTGCTCCCCATGCCCTGTCTTTCCTAGCTAGAAATCCCACCCCTGGCAGGACCCTTCTCCCCAGGCTGCCGCTGGGAGGGGCTGGGGAGGTCTCAGCCTTTCCCTTTCACACTGGGTGGGAGGGAACCTTGTTGGTTGGGCAAATACTTGCTGAGCAAATCTATGTACACCGGGCTCTGGGGAACAAGAAGAGGAGGAGGAGTTCTCATGGTGCTTGCATCCTGGGGAGGGGGTTGTAAGAGGAAGAGACAAGTATGCAGCCTCACACGTGAAAGGGTCATGCCCTGTGACCCACCCCATGAAGCAAACAGGCAATGTGCTGTGACAGGACAAAGGGAAGCTAAGCTCAGGTGGGGAGAGGATGTGTAAGCTGAGCTGGAAAAGACGAGCCCAACATAGCTGTGCCAAGCAGAAGGTGAAGGGTTTTACGCAGAGGTCACAGCACATGCAAAGGCCCTGGGGTCAGAGTGCACTTGGGGTGGTTCATGAACCGGAAACCAAAAGAAATCACAGTGCGTCTGCAGTGTGCTCGTGAGGATAGATATGATCATAAGGAGCCTGGAGATGGGGCGGGGGGGGGGGGTCACGATCCACAGTATTTTTGGGGTCTGCAGGATGCCTTTCGTAGGAAACAGGAAGACAGTAAACAGGAGTAGAAACCGAGCTACTTCAAGGCAGCCGGCATGAGCTCCGAGGCTCAGGTGAAGGCAGGTGGCCTGTGGTCCTCAGGGAACACACAGGCAGTCCAGTGAGAGACAGAGGGGTCTGGGACAGAAAGACAAGCGGCTGCTGTGAATATGGTGCGTGCAGGATGCTCCGGCCACTCAGGGGAAGAAAGGTGCTCGTCCTGCAACTCGCATGGCCAGAGTAGGGAAGCAAGGCAGGCTTCCTGGAGGAGGCATACGCTTGGGCTGCATCTTGAAAGATCTGGGAGAAAGAGACGGATGGAGACCGTGGGGGGGAAAGAGAGGAAAACGTAGGGAGGAGCCCAGCAAGCAAGACAGCATGCTAAGGAAGAAGGAGGCCGGGAAGGAGGGAGGACAGAAAGGAAGAAATTAGCATCCGGTAGATGAAGGGACATTTATTTTCATGGACCTTTTTATATTAAGAGGGTACTTTTTGCTTCTTTTGAAATACGGCGTAATGACGGGGAGCTGAGTGAGGGGAAAGACAGTCTATAGAACAGCATGCTGAGAGGGAAGAATGGATTTTTTTTGTAAATAATATAATTTTGAATTTGTCTCTCCCTTCCCCCACTCTCCCTGAAATCTAATTGATTATCTCCCTATGATAGTGATAAATGATGCCCGTGCAGGGGCGCTTTCAGCACCTGCATAGAGAGCTACCCAAGGAGTGGGAGAGGTCACCCCTGCCTCCTAGGAGGGACTGAAACTGTCTTCTACATCCCTCTCAGCCAGCTTCTTGGCGGCCCGTTCAGCCTTGCGCTGTCTTCGTGTGAGTTTGTTGCTCCACATCCTCCCCTTCTCCTTTCTAAATCCCCAGATGCTGAAAGGTTGGCAGGTTATGTATTATTGAGCCCATTTGATGGATGAGAAGACGGAGGCCCATCAACTGATAGGCCCACAGTCCCATGGGGTGTTGGTGGCCAACCTTAGACTGGAGAGCTGGGGACTCTCAGGTGGGCCTCTTGGGGCAGAGGAGGCCTGAACCCTGACAGACACAGTTAGACACAGGCTCCAGGCTGACCACCTCCCTGTTCCACAACGCTGGAGTCTCTCCCAGGTTGGGTTCCTGTTCCTAAACTGCAAAGGTCACAGGAGGAGTCACCGTGTAAAAAAGAGCAGCCACATGATCGCCACAGTGAGTTACAATGACTCAAATGAACTCATGCTTATGAGACAAAGACAGGTTGTATTTCAGGGCTGATTTCACACTGCCCGTCACCCGAGCCTTACTACGCTGTGTTGATGTTAGCTGAGGGGTCTCAACTACCTTCAATCCCCGCATCCCAGAATGGTTTCGGGAACAGGGTCACAGAGTATGCTGGACTATACAACTGAATTTTACATGGGAAGCCTCCTTCCCTTGCCTGGCGCCGGGCAGGAACTTGCAGGGACGATTCTGTCCCCTGAAGGCAGAGTGGGCACTACACTGGAAGGGGCCCTGGGAGGGGTGTCATGGTTGTTGTGGCTCTGGCTGGGTGGCGGTGACCTGCTTATGGGATGGGGTAGCCCCTCCTGCTTCTCCAGGCCAGGGAGGAACCATGGGATAGTGTCTGGATTGGTTAGTGATTCAGAAGCTCTGCCTAGGGCTGCATAATTATCACTGTGATGGGGATGGCGACTGCTGTGGTTCCTTTCCAGAGTGAAGTGTGCCTTGGTGCTGTATAGGTTGGGGACAGTGCCCATGGGTGCCATGGATGTGGTTATTTCCTGCCCCAGAGGGTATGGCAAAGCCATCCCAGTGACGGGGGGAGGGGCACAAAGGCTGGCAGTTTGCACACCGTGCCTGCTGGTGGTAGTGGATGAGCCGGTAGGTTTGGGGAGCTGAGGTCCTTATTGAACATCCTTGCCCTCATCTGGCCCCTGGCTCTCCTCTGAATGCAGCTGAAGGCACTCAGGTGGCTTCAAGCTGTCCTCAGGTCACCCTGCTCCTCCCAGAGGCTGTCCTCATCGTTGGGATCATCTGTGTCCAGGTTGGTCAGAGAAGGTGATGGGGAAGAGGATGGTGATAAGAAATAGGGACAGGGTCAGGGTTAGGGATGGGTGGAGGTGGACAGAAACAGAAAGGGAGCGGAGGTGAGGACGGCACCAGGCAACAGGAGTGGAGGGGATGCAGGTGGTGGGAGTGGGATGCATTGGAATGGGGGATGGGACGGAGACAGAGGAGGACAGAGTGAAGAACGGACGAGGCGGTGCAGATGTGGCTGGGGATGGGGCTGGGATGGCGATGATGGTGGAGACGAGGCGGGCATGGGGCTGGGATGCAGCTGTAGAGGGAGTGGGGGCAGGGATGTGACGGGAACCACTAAGCGTGGGAGGGTAGAGCGGGAGCCTAGGGAGTGGTGCCACATTGTGTGGGGAGGAGTAAGAGGAATGAAGGGGGAGCCGGTGGCTGGCTGGAGCATCCAAAGGCAGCCAGGAACTCCGAGGTATAGACAGTTTTCTGATGCTGACACCAGGGCCCTCCACTGAGTGACAGGAGGCGAGATGCGGAGTGACATTTTCTCAGGACACCACGCCTGGGAGAACATCGGCAGGGATGTTCCTGATAGGAACAGCTCTGCCCTGTCACCATCCATACCGCTGAGATCCGTTGTTGTCTCACAAGCCTGATTAACTGTACACATCACTAACACCTGCTCAGAAATACAATGAAGGACAGGAACACAGCTCCGAGTCAGGACATGTGTGGCTGGCAAGCATGACCGGGGTGCCGATGTCCAGGGCCTCGATGTGTCTATGCCTGTGGAGGGCAGGGGCACGGGAAGGGACACACCCTGCCATGCAGAGGATCCCAGCCAGGCCCTGGGAGCCTGGATCCTAGCTATGGTTGTGCCCTTCACCCATGGTGTGAATGGGAAGAACTGTGCCTCTCTTCAAACTCAGTTTGCTTGCCTGTAAAACGGGATGCCTATGCTGAAGCCACCCAGTAGGAATAGACTAAAAATGCCATATGTAAGTTTTCTAGTAAACACATTAAATTTGAAATTAACTTCATAATATATTTACTAAACCCAGATTTTTAAAGTAGCATGTGAACAATTTTGTAATTGACAAAAATATCAACAGCATATCTGCTTTAAAAAAAAAAATTAAGTCTTTGGAACTTATCACCAACGACACAGGGTGAGGGCTGTGGTTCAGGGTGGAGCCCTTGCCTCCTGTGTGTGGACCACCCTAGACTCCTTCTTCAGGGCTGCAGAAATAAAGGGATGCAGGTGACAGCAGTGGAAGTGGCTAATCTACCCCGCAGCCACCCTCTAGGCACCTGCTCAGTAAGTCCTCAACTCCCGCCTCTCGGGGACAATTAGGTGTCTGGTCTCTGCTCAGGGCAGGTGAGAGAATGAGTGATTTTCAAGGTGTCATCTGTGGAGTGCGAGCCTCCAGGATGCGTGGAGGGTGGGCTACAGCCTGCACATGTGCCACAGCCTTATGCCTGCTGCGCTTGGTCCCTAACCTTTAGGGACAGTGTCTTAGTTACTTTTTACTCATTGCTGGGACAAATACCTGACACTCAAAATGAAGGAAGGAAAGGTTTATTTAGCTCACAGTTCGTGGAGGGTTCAGTCCATATTCAGCTGGCCCAAGGCTGAGTGGAACAGAGCAGAGAGCATCCAGTTCATGGCAGCGGAACAGCAATAAAATGGTGACAGAGGCAGCCAGCCAAACAAGGGCAGCAGAGCAACAGCTTCAGTCTGTCTCTCTGTCTCTCTTTATAGTACATTTGGGCTCTCCACCTCAGCCTATCCACCTTAGGCTAAACCCATAATCTCAGAAGTACTTAAAATGCATAATCCCAGGGATCATGGATCAAGTCTCAAACTCTAGATCACTACTAAATCACATAATCCCAGTGACTCATGAGTTAAGTCTCAATCCATAGAAGTCCCTGCCCATGACTGCATGAGGCTTTGTGGGGACAACTAGACATAAACCATAACAGACAGTGAAGCAATCAGCCATCCAGGGTGCTGTTCCAGGTGGAGGGGGGATACTGGGCATCCAAGCACATCAAGATAGGCCAGCTCGGTTGGCACGGTGTTGCCGGTGGCCAAACTGTCCATCTAAGCCGAAAGACACGGTCCAGGTCCGCTCCTCTCTTATTGAAAGGTTGAACTGGTGCAACTCTGGGTCAGGAGCTGACTTCTGCAGCCAGATTGCCTGGGTCCATCCTGTTCTGCCTCCTGCTGGCTCTGTGGACCCAGGCAGGAAGCTCTGACTATTAAGTTTTCCCTATCTGCAAAATGGGAATTAATAAATCCACTATCTCATTTACTTTTCTCTCATTGGTGGGACAAAATACTTGATACCTAAAATTAAAGAAGGAAAGGTTTATTTAATTCATAGTTAGTGGAAGTTTCAGTCTATACTTGCCTGGCTCCAAGGCAGAGTGGCACATGGCAGAGGGCAGCCCTTCATGGTGGCAGAAAATAGCAAAGAGCAAAGGCAGGAGCAGCTGTGGCAGCTTTTGAGCCTCTCTCCCTTCCTTCTAGAATATGCGGATTACCCAGGGTGGGCAGAGCGCTCGCACTCATAATCCCCACATTGGATCACAAATTAATCACAGACTCTAGAAGCCGCCCCAGTGACTGCATGAGGCTTTAGGGAGACGGCTAGACACACGCCATAACACCCACCTCATGACCAAGGCTGTGGCTGAAAAAACTTAATGCACCTCAAGAGCTTAGCATAGCTCCTGGCCCAGGCCTCAGCCATTGAGAGCTCTTGCTGTGAGATCTTAGTTTCCATTGGAGTTCTAGAAAAGTTAGATTGCAGAATCTGCAACTTCAGAGTAACGGAAATGTTCGTATGTATTTTTCTCTTCTTGGAATTCCTGCCTCACTTACCATCTGTTTCATGCGGCTCTCATGCTTAATTACAATTCCCTATCTATTGTTTTCCTACTGCTTCCTGTTTGTTTGCTTCTTTTGCCAGCATGTAACGGCTGCCAGAATGAATGAATGAAGGAAGGAAGGAAGGAAGGAATAAATGAGCAAATGAATGAATGAGTGAATGAACGAATGAATGACTCATTCATGCCTAGCTTCACTACTGGGCCCTAAAATAGGCTGCTGCTGTATCTGTTGCCCCCAGCAGCCTGTGAGCTTCTCTGTGTCCATTCATTCACTGACACCATGCCCAGCACCTAGTAGGTGTCAGGAAATGTTTGCTGAATTTAATCAAATTTAATCAGGAGAGAAAAACCCCTGCAGGAAGACAAAACATCTGTGACTCCATTTTCTCTTTTGCTGGCACAAGGCCGAGGCCAGGAACCCAGAACTGACCACCTTTCCCAAGCAAAGTTCTAAGCCCCTGCCTCCTATCCTGATGATAAAGAGTAGATTGGGGAAACCATAGTCAAAGTCATTAGAATAGCCACTTCCTACCGTGTGCAAGGCCTCTTCTATTTGTTCGTGCAAGTTCCACCTGCAGCTTATCTTCCTGGGCCTGTTCCCACTGCCCAAGAAGGGAGAACTGAGGTTCACAGATCCCACAAGGAACCCAAGGACAGACAATGATAGTGACCCAGCTGGGATGTGGAC
Organism: Myocastor coypus; assembly: GCA_004027025.1. Lineage (NCBI taxonomy): Eukaryota > Metazoa > Chordata > Mammalia > Rodentia > Myocastoridae > Myocastor > Myocastor coypus. The sequence continues at coordinate 16,871 of PVJA010022442.1, forward strand.
CCCAGGGTGCTGGTGGCTCAGCATGTGGTACTTGCATGCTGGGCCTTGGCAGACCCGCCCATGGAAGCACAGATGAGCAGAGAAAGGCTGCAAGCTGGCAGGAGGGGCTCCAACTGTGGTGAGCTGAGGCTAGCCAAGTTCAAAACAAAAAGGAAGGGAAGCTCCCAGCAGCCCTCAAACTCATCTGTTTCCATCCGTGTTGGAGTCCAAGCCACTACCCTCTCCGGTCTAAGTTCACGGTGCGTTTTCAGTGCCTTCAAGATGCGAGTCCTATCACGTCTCTGCTGTTGCCTAAGACTTTCAATGGCTCCCCACTGCTCTCAGGAAAAAAGGAGAAAAACTCATAACCAGTGTTGAGCTGGTCAACCAGCTCTCTGGGGTGTAGAGCAGAGGGAAGATGTGGAAAAAAAAAAAAGAAAAGAAAAAGAAAAAAAATCCCTGATTGGTAGAAGTTGTTGGTTTTCGTGTTGTAAAGATGCCCACTGTGACTTGTTTCAAGTTGGCAGCAGTTTAACAGCTGGCTCACAAAATTCCTGAAAATGTCACAATTGACTGCAAGGTCGGAGGTGGCTGCAGCCCCTCACCCCCGTCACAGGCTCTGCCAGTGCCCTGTCCACCTGCCCAGACCGTCAGTACCACACGCCCCAGGGCCTGCCCAGCACCCCTCCCCCACTGCCTGCCACCAGGCCTCGGTACATGCTGCTCTTGCACCTGCCACAGGGTCTTCTGTCCACTGTGCTTCTCCACCCTGAGCACACGCTGGCTCCTCCTGCAGTGATTTCCCATAAGCTCTTGCTCAGACAGGGTCCCCTTGGTGCACTGTGAGGCCTCCTGCTGTCTGGTGCACTTATGTGTTAATTTGTGTGACCTCCTGATTCCTGCCCTGGTCTATACTCCCAGCGAGGGACCTTGTGCTCTCTGTGCCCAATGCTAGTGGCAGCTCGGAGCTGTGCAGCACCCTGGAATCCCCACCTTGGCACCTACCGTGGAACCGGCCCACCGGTGAGCTCTGCCCAGTCTTCCAGCTCAGCCTCTGTCTCCTGTGCTTCTCCTGGGCAGCTCCTCCCACCTCCATCGAAGTGGTGGCCGCAGACACGCCCTCCCCCTTCAGCCGCTATCAAGCCCAGAACTTCACACTGGTCTGCATTGTGTCTGGAGGGAAGCCAGCACCCATGGTGAGTACTGCCACGGCCCTGTGGCCTTGGCCTGTCCAGCTGTAGCTGTGTCTCCGGTACCAGGGTGGGCATGGTCAGCTGACCTTTACTACAAGGCACACTCACCTGACCCCTGCAGCCTCTCTTGCTCCCACCTTTCATGTGCTGAGAACCCTACTTCTCCTGGATGCAGAATCCTAGCACTGCTTCACTGGAGTGGTCTTCTAGGGGGACCGACATACAGCATGCTGCACCCCAGTGGTGGAGCGGGATGGACAGGAATGAAAGCAGGCACAGAGGGATCTGCCTGGAGGGACCTGCCTGGAATCCCTGTGACGCTCTTGACAGCTGGAGCCCCAGTTCCTGTTCTAAAAGTCAAATTCACCACTCTTCCCAGAGCCTCTGGTTCAGAGGAAGCCCACCAAAAAGAGAGAAGCAGCAAAAGTGAGACAGAAGAGAAAAGGGGGGGCTGAGAAGGGGAAGGCAGATGGAAGGAAGGGAATGAGGGAGGGGAGAGCCCTCCTTCACCATCAGACCCAGGCTGGCTTCTGTGGGATCCATGGGTCCGGTTCACGAGCACTATGGTGGCCCCAAGAACAGGCTGGGTAGGATGTGCAAGCCCTCCGCATACATCTAGGGAGCCACGCTCTCAACCTAGCCCCAACCTTCCCATGAAACTGTCCTGAGCAGGCAGTCTGCTCTCTCCTGTCTTTACAGCTCAGTTTCTGTGAGATGGCTGGACCATAATAAAGATTTACAGAGCTTTTAAAAGTCCTTAGGGCCAGCCAGAGAGCTCAGCAGATTAAAGCACCTGCTTAGGCAGACACAGGGGCCAGGATTTCAATCTCCAGTGTGCTATGCCAGCCCGGCCCCTAGGCCGCACTGAGAGGGAGTTTGAGATTGGACATGGTGGCGCATGCCTATAATCTCAGCACTTGGGAGGCTGAAAACAGGAGGATCACTATGAGTCCAATCTGTGTAGTGAAACCCTGCAGACCCTGTACTAAATACATTTTTTTAAAAAGTATTAGGACCCGTTTAGTCCCCAGGCCTACAAGGTTTAAAAGTCATCTACATAGACCCTACATCACCTCGTAGAACCCTTGGGGTTCCATGGAGGCCACACTGAGAAATTTTGGTTACCTACTTTCAGCCCCAGTACCAAGTAACCTCCGGGCTCTTGACCCTGTGAGTTTCATCCATTACTCGGATTTACCAGGGGCAGGAACTAGAGCAATGAATACTCACAATTTTGAGGTAGAAGGGTTCCTGTCTCACAGAGGTGCTCAGGATAGGCCCAGCTGCCCAGGTCAGGGGAGCAAGGCCCACAGTACTACAAGGAGCTGGGGGCGGGGGACGGGGTGCCAGAGGGCAGGTGCCAGCTGTAGTCTCCAGGAACCAGATGAAACAAGGGAACTTCAAAGCCACCGAATTCTGAAAGCAGGACTGGGCCTTAAAATTTTCCTCTTTGGAGCCCACAAAGAGGTCCAATCACTGTAAAATCAGGAAGCCGATCTTTTCCCCCAAGAGAAAAACCCTTTTCCCAGAGGGCATGAAGAAAGGCTTCTCGCAGATTACCTGGCTGCCATTTAAGACGGTGGCAGTGAAGCAGGCAGGGCCTTGGTTTGTTCCCTCCCTCTTTCCTCATGTATATGAAAGGTCCTCCTCGCCCCACATTCCAGCCATCTTACGTTCATCTGGGACGTCAGAACTTGAAAGAAATTCTTTGATATAAATGACAAACTGCTTTTGAAGCACTTTTCTAAAAAGAAAAAAAAAGAAAAGGCAAAGAAATAGAGAGGAAAAACCCACCCAGAGCAGGCTATTATGTGCGCTAGAGAGGTTTCTTTGGAGTTACATATTCTGACAGGTTTTCTGCAGCCCACACTTCACTCACCCCTCCTCTTCCCGTCCCTCCTGTCTGTTTACCCGCCACCACCTCCCTGAGAGCTGCTTCCTGTCCTCCTTTCTCCCTGTCTCCTATCGATTTATTTATCTGATTTATTAAAAAAGATACACCCAATCCCTGCAGGTCTCTGGGCGCGTGTACCAAAATAAAAAGACAACAAATTAAATTAAATGCCTACTCTCAAAACTTGAATTCCGCGTTAGCCGAGAGAGGGATACGACGCCTGGTGTCCACCCTTAGCTGCCTCCCACGCACACACCTGGGTTCTGTCTCCGCGCATGCGCAGACCCTTTCTTTCGTCTTCCTCTTTCAGCCTCTTGCTCAATCCTGAGGCCTTGTCCCCCTCCCTCTCATCCACATGCCCCCATGGGGCCGTGCTTCACGTCCCAGAGTCCTGGATCCAACAGACCCATTCCCAGCTGTCCTAGGACGCAGTTGCTTTTATTCCTGCTTACAAATGCATGCACTGAAGCTCAGAAAGCCTGCCCAGTTAGGAAGTAGCGGTGCTGGGCTGAGCCTCTGGAGCTTCCACCCTCCACCCCCACCCCGGGGAAATTCCTGTTGTGCCACGCTGGCTCCCCGTTCCTGGGAGCTGGGCATGAAAGCAGTGGGTTGGGGGTCAGTATAGATGGAAGAACTGGCGTCCGTATGCAATTCATCCGGAGCTCCTAGGAGTCCAAGGTCACTCACACAGTAACTCTTCCCACACCTTCTCGTAATTTCAGGTTTATTTCAAACGTGATGGGGAGCCCATCGACGCAGTGCCGCTATCAGAGCCGCCGGCTGCGAGCTCTGGTCCCCTCCACGACAGCAGGCCCTTTCGCAGCCTCCTGCACCGTGATCTGGATGACACCAAGATGCAAAAGTCGCTGTCCCTCCTGGAAGCAGAGAACCGGGCTGGGCGTCCCTACACGGAGCGCCCCTTCCGCAGCCTGACACCGGACCCCAGTCTCTCCCTCCAGCCCACCACAGAGAGCATCCCAGAGACAGTTGTGAGCCGCGAGTTCCCCCGCTGGGTGCACAGCGCGGAACCTGTTTACTTCCTGCGCCACAGCCGCACCCCTGGCAGCGACGGCACCGTGGAGGTGCGCGCCCTGCTTACCTGGACCCTTAACCCGCAGATCGACAATGAAGCTCTCTTCAGCTGCGAGGTGAAGCACCCCGCGCTGTCGATGCCCATGCAGGCAGAGGTCACGCTGGGTAAGGTTTGGTTGGGGCAGAGGTGGGCACCACGAGGCGGGAAGGAATGATAGGTATTGGGTCATTCCGGAGGATGGAGCGGGGGCTTTTGAGGAAGTCTGTGATTGGGTCAGGGGACCCTGGAGATTACTGAAGCCTAGAGGAGTCAGCTGGGAGGAGGGCTGGAACGGCAGAGCTGGGTTTGCTGGGGAGACAGAGGTAAGAACATGGGAAGTCAGAGGAAGTCAGTGAGAGAGGAAAGAAGGTCCTAGCTAGGTCAGAGAAGGTACCTCAGGACTGTGGGAGGTGACAGCAGGTTTCCTTGCTTGAAAAAGAGACCCAGGGGCTCAAGTGCTGCTAAGGCTACAGGCTCGTGGACCAGGGTTAGGAATACTGAGGTTACAGGTGTTAGAGTCGAGAAGCGCACCACGAGAAGGAAGACTCCAAGAGACGTTCTCTCATGCAAAAGCAAGGGGATTTTATTTTCCAAGCATGCATGGGGCTCACTGAATGCGCAGGAACAGAGAGCCCCGAGCGAGGTGTGGACAATGTATTTAAGCCCACAGATGAGGGCAGGAGGAGTTTAGCAAGCACGATTACAAAAGTGAATAGCATTGGTTAATTCAAATGATTTCTTACACAGTTATTGGTGGGGGTACCTAGGAAAAGGTTCAGGGTTAAGCTACAAGGAAATTTCCTGATATGGACAGCAGATGTTCGGTCCGGGTGCATTCCACACATTCTGTTATACTTTTGTAACTAGTGGTCAGGCTTTATCTACGTGGGAATGCAGGCTTTGCAAAAATCCCTCTTACACAGGAAGCTTTGCCTGGCTGGGGGCAGGGGAAGCTATTGCTGTACCCACCTTGGACTTACTTGAAAAGGCGATGACAACCTTGTCACCTGTGGGCATGTGGGAGGTGGATGCAAACGGAAACTGGGTGCTCAGGGCCAGCGTGGGCCCAGTACTCCACCTGTGTCTGCAGTCTGCTTTCCCTCCCCTCAAGCACCAACCTGGGACGTCCCCAAGGCTGGACCCTGTGAAGGGCTTCACCTCCCACACTTCTCACAGGAGAGTCAGAGCAGGGGAGGGCATGTGCGGGCTTTTCTCTTTTAGAACTACATGTGTTTGTATTGTCTGGGTGGCAAAGAGCAGGGGATGGACCCAGAGACCAGCATTGGCTCTTCTGCCAGGGACAAGCAGGGCATGGCAGCTCTTCCCTAAGCCCAGGAGGCCTGGGTTGTCTTCTGTGTCTCCTGCAGAAGTCAGGGATCCGTACCCTTAGCCCAGGTCCCTCATGACCAAGGTCAGAAAGCAGTAACCAAAAGGGTTGGGACTGCAGCAGCATCAGGGATCCAGAAGTTTCGTTTTCACTCGAGCTCACCAAAACCTCCCCACTTCCTCAACACCAAATGCCACGGGAAACACCTACAAGGCTCATCTCCTTCAGTTTTCCCAAGTAGGCATTTGTCAGCCAGTCCCATTTTACAGATGAATAAGCTGAGGTTTAGGCAACAGAGCTTCCAGCTCCAAGTCACTGACTGAGTGTAGCAGAGCTAAGATCTCAAGCTGCCACCGCCTCTCCATTGCCAACCACCAGATTCACCAGCCCTAGACTGGATACCCCTGGCTGGTTGTGGAGCCAGTTGCCTATAGGCCCTTTAAAATGCCCTTTTGATTGTCCCAAGCCACCTGTCCACATAGGAAGCAATGAGGGGTAGCATTTATTGAATGCCTAGTACATGGCAAGCCACTGCTATTGCCATACTAATTTAGCAGATGCTCATAGCAACATTACAAAGCAACCAGTGTTGCTTTCCAATAACACAGTAAAGACACTGAGGTCCAGGGAGGCCAGGAAATTGCAAAGCCTGTCTCGGGTGCTGCCCCTGGGATATACATGCTTGTGCTGTCCCAGAGGCATCATAGGCACCCTAGGGCTCCCCATTCAGCCCTCCCACCTTTCACGCCATTTACCTCCGTCCTCCCCAGCACCCTCTTCCCAGCAGAGCAGCCTCCCATCCTCCATAGCTATTTTGCCCATGGTAGGCACTCCTTCCTCCCGCAGAAACTCTAGCTTCCAGTCAGATGTCTCTCCTTGCATCCGTTAATGAAATCCAGGCCCTGTCATCTCTCAGCCTCAGTCTTCTGATCTGAGGAATGGGGAGAATAATTAGCACCATACAGATCTTTTAAGCACAGGCCGGGAGCCAGCTGTCTTCCTTACCAGTTCTCCTCAAAATACCCAGTGACCCTGGGTGGCTGCTGAGAGATGCCACCAAAGTTCCACCGATGTTCACCAATGTGCCACCAGTGCTCATCTTATAGGGGAGATGGACGTGGACTTAGAGTGAGTAGCCGTAGGTCAGCAGTCAGGGCTGTGGGTGCAGAGGCCTGCTTCTCACCACTGCACACTGCAGCCCAAATATAAATCAGATCCTGAATGCCACGTGCTCCGACCCCGCCCCTGCCAGTGTAGACAAACAGATTGATAGAGTGGGGCAGAGCCTAGAAATAGACCCGCAAGTCTAGAGCCGATTGATTTTTGACAAAGACCCCGGGGCTATTCAGGGAGCAAAGAAGAGTCTCTTTAACAAATGGCCCTGAACAACCGAACACGCACAGAGAAAATTGGGCCTGGACCCCTACCTTGCACACACACAAGCTAATTTGAAATGAATGATAGACTTACAGCGTGAAAGCCAGCATCATAAAGCTTCCAGAACAAAATGTAAGAAAGCATCTTTTTGACCTTGGGGGTAGCAAGGATTTCTTAAAGTGATCACACACACACACACACACACACACACACACACACATAATCCACACTAAACGAAAAATTGAAAATCAGTCAATTGGACTGAATCAAAATTCAAATCTTCTGCTCATAATAAGCCATCTCTTTGTTAAGAAAATGAAAAGGGCTATCTACAGAACAAGAGCTAATGCTCTGAATGAACATACCTAACAAAGCATTTGTACCCAGGATATATGAAGAACACTGTCCATCTGTAATGTAGACATCTGTATTTTAAATAAAGAATTGCAAATGGCCAATCGACATATTAAAAAAGCATTCACAGTGTGCACTGTAGTGTGATGACTGTTGAAACCTCAATGAGACAATATTTTACAACCATTAACTGGCCAAGTAGTTCTTACTTTAAAAAAAAAAAAAAAAAAAGAAAGAAATTACAATTCTGGGGATGGAACCCAGGGCCTTGTGCCTGTATCTACTGGGCCACATTCCCACTCCACTAGATAAAATTTTGAAAACTAACAATGTTAAATATTGACAAGGATATGGACCAATCAGCGCCCTGTAGCATTGCTGATGGGTCTGTAGTGCTGCTACTTGGCTTTTACCTTTTTTAAAAAAAAAATGTTTCTATGTCTGTATTTGGTATAGGGTCTCACCATGCAGCTCAAACTCATAGTGATCCTCCTGTCTCAACTTCCCCAGCACTGGGATTACAGGTGTGCACCACTATGGCCAGGGTTCCAAGCTCAGTAAAGCATGCAGTATTGGAGATCGACACCAGGTCCTTCTGCTTGCCAGGCAGGCGCTTAGACCGCCACGCTGTCTCCCCAGCCCTATTTGGTACTTTTGTTCAAGGACAGAAACACCTACTCCCATCAAACTCCACTCCTAGATACCCAAGAGAAATGAGAAATGCATTCACAAAGACTGGAATGTGTGTGGAGAGCAGGTTTATTCATGACAACAACAAAAACCAAAGCTAAAAAGAACTCAAGTGTCCATAGTTAGGAAAACAGATAAACACCTTTGGGGTATGTTTATAGAATGAAAACCTTTCCATCATTTCAAACAAGTGAGCTTCTGATCCATGCATTAACAGGGGGGCTAGTTAGCCAACATGACGTTGAGCTTCAAACAAAGTCAGATAGCAAAGAATCCCTGCAGCATAAATCCATGGGTATGAGATTCTAGAAGAAGAAAACAAGTCTTTTCAGATGTAAATAGAACAGTGGTCACCCATGGAGTGTCTAATTGACTCAGAGGACTCATAAATCACCTCTGGACTGAGGAGAATGTTCTAGAGTTTGGTGGGGGTGTTGGGGACACATTCTCACGTTGAGTAAAGGTCATCAATCACTTGGGAGGGGGGTATTTCCCCATAAATTGTATCACAATTTAAAAACGTATGAAGACAGAGGAAAACCTAGTTTATCTGACTTCCTCTCCAGTGACCTGGTCCCAGTATAGGTCTTCCTGCTGGTCCATCTACTCCAGCTCCAGGTCTTCCTGACTCTGACCTGGAAATGTGAAGCTCAGCCTTCCCCTGAGACTTCACAGTGGCTTCCTTTTCTGCCCAAACTAATCCCACCCCAGCTATTGTTTTTGTTCATCCTGGTCTCTGCTGAAATCTTCTCCTCAGAAGGTCTGGCTTTGCACACGCTGCCTGAAACTACCTCTTCTCCAGACCCCTTGCATCTATTACCTCACTTTGTTTTCTGTATAATGCAGTTTGCATCTCATCACTCTCTGGATTACCTCTAGAATTTAAGTTGCTAGTGACCAGGGTCTTTAATGTGCCCAGTGACAGAAAGAATTAGTATTGAATAAATGAAAGCTACCTTTACTGTTCAGCATCATGTCCCCAACAGAGCCCCACCTAGTGACTAACACCGATTAGGTGTACAGTGAAAAATTGGATCAATAAGGTAGACAAGTGCATAGGCAGGGGAGCGGACTTGTAAGTTTGTGGGTAGGTGTACTGATGGATAGGTTAGTGGATGGGGGGATTAGTGGATGGATGGATGGATGGGTAAGTGGATGGGTGGGTGGGTACATGATAGAATGATGGGCGGATGACATAATAGAATAATGGATGAATTATATGATATGATAGATGGATGGATAGGTAGGTGGATGTGTGGATAGATGATAGAATGATGGATGAATGATATAATAGAATGATGGATGGATGACATGATGGAATGATGGATAGATGGGTGGATGGATGTGTACCTGTCATAAACAATACCCAGGATCCCTGAGGGGAAACCTAGAGGAGCTTTTCCTCATGATTTCACAGTGCTAGTCTTATCAGATTGTTAGGGGGTGGAAGGTGGTGAGCGGGGCTTCTATGATCAGGGTCCTTTGCATCCCCTAAGGAAATAGGCCCTACTTTTGTCTTGTTTTGTTTTCTGAGATAGGACTTGGCTATGCAGCTCAGGCTGGCCTTCCTTCATGAGGCAACCCTCCTGCCTCAGCCTCCCAAGGGCTGGGATTCCACGTGTGCACCACCACACCCAGCTCAGGCCCCCACTTCTCACGGTTTCACAGTATGCTCTCATCTCTCTCCCTCATTCTCATTTCCCAGCCATCTCCCAGGCCTACTGTTCCCTCTCAGGAGAGAAGACAGGTTGAATTTGATTCACCCAGACGCACACCCTGAGAAGATAGAGCCAGGCCTCGCTCCTGGGTCTCTGGTCACCTGCTCATTCTGGACGGGCAAGGATGGAGCAGAGTGAGCCCAGAGGGGCTGGCAAGGGGCCCACTAGGGCCCTGGGTTTGTGTCCTAGGAGCAAGTAAGCCAGGCCTGGCTGCCAGGAGCTGTTTGTGGGCCTCATGGTGGTGGGAGCTGGAGGATGACAGCAGCGGGCCTGGGCTCCAGAGGCAGCATCTCCTGGCAGCGAGAGAGGGTGGCGTCCTGTGCCCCGCAGCTACTGCGGGGGGGGGGGGAGCGAGAGCCTAGAGAGTGGGGAGCAGAACAGATTCCTCACGCGTTCTCCCCCATGCCCCTCAGGGTCAACTCAGCAAGAAACCACCAGATGAGGCTATCTGGGCTGCCTAGGCGGGGGAAGCCACAAGCTCTGGGTCTCCTGAGCTGGGGTTCCTAGTGTTGCCCTGCAGCCTCTGAGCTATCACAGCCACACATTCACTGCCGCTCACACTAATCTTGGGTAAGCCGCTCTGCCTGTGCAGTGGGCATCCTACGTCAAGAGCAGCAGGACAGGGAGCTCTGCGGGGAGCCGGGGGGGGGCGGCGCTAGCGCATGTTTGGCACCTGAGAAACGCTCCTTCTTTCTCCTGTTGGGAGCCAGCAGGTCCGCCTACAGGCTGAACGGGACCTTCAGAAAACAAGGCCTTGGGGACTCTAACCCTGAAGGGCCAAGGGGCCCTATCTCGGTGGAGAGCCCCTTGGCGCCCTCTGCTGGCTACAGCTTGGGTGTGGCTCAGTGATGGCGCACCTGCCTCAGGAAGCGAGTTGGAGCAATTTCCCCAAGTCTAACTTCCCCGAGGCAGGAAGTCTAGCTGGAACTCGGGTCGCCCAGGCCAGCACTGCAGCACGCGTCACCCTTCCCCTCGCCCTTCCGTCTGCTGCCTGCCAGCCACAGTTGCCCTAGCCGAGCCCAGCCCACTAGGCATTCCAGATGTCTTGCTCGTGGTTAATTCATAGTCCTTCGGTCTCATTCTCAGAAGGTAAAATCAGCAGTGCCTGTGAGGCCACCCCCTCTCGGCTGCTCTGGCTTCTGCTAAGGGCTGGACACAAGGAGAGGGCTCAGAGAGTCCAAGGGCAGCTGGGTCATCCCAGGCCAGCCCTGGGGCCCACACAAAGCTCTCTTCCCAGTGCCACCCTAGGAAATATTTTGACAGAGTAGCAGAGAGTGTGACAACCCATCCAGATTCAGCTCTGGAGCCCTATCGGTCTGTCCCCTAGGCCCATCATCCCCTGCCTCATCAATCTCCACACAGTGTCGTGCCCTGGTTGTCTCTCTGCCTGGAACATTCCTCAGTGGCTTTCCTTGTCAACTTTCATGCCACCTACTGGGTCAGGCACTCTGAGTGCTGCATCCAAGGGCACTAACTCCCCACCACTCTGAGCTCTGCACTTGGGACTGGCATTCTGTTCACCTGCTGGTCCCACTCGCTCTGCAGCTGCTATGTTCCCAGCCCAGTTCCAAATCTCAGTGAATGATGATTGGCTAGCTCCATAGTTGCTGTAGAATAAGTGAATGAAAAAAGGAATAGATGAATGAAAGAAGGGAGGGAGGGAGGGAGGGATGGGTGGGTGGTTAGATGGGTGGATGAGTGGATGGATGGATGGGTGGATGGATGGATGGACAGATGAGTGGATGGATGGATGGATGAGTGGATGGATGGATGGATGGGTGGGTGGATGGATGGATGGATGGATGGGTGGATGAGTGGATGGATGGATGGATGGACACATGAGTGGATGGATGGATGGATGGATGAATGGATGGATGGGTGGGTGTTTGGATGGGTGGATGAGTGGATGGATGGATGGATGGATGGGTGGATGGATAGATGGATGGATGGACAGATGAGTGGATGGATGGATGGATGAGTGGATGGATGGATGGGTGGATGAGTGGATGGATGGATGGATGGATGGATGAGTAGATGGATGGATGGATGAATCTAGGGACTGAAAGTCCAGAAACCATAGTAAATAAATCTGCCTGTGACCTTGGACAACCCTCTTAACTACCTATGACTTCTTTTCCCCACTCAAACCTGAGGGACAGACCCAGAGACCCCCAGAGGCTCTTCTGTCCCTGGTTCCTGCTCATAGGAGGGCCGCAGCCCTGGGCACCTCGAGCACATAAGGACGAAGGCCAGCCCATAATGTGACACATTTCATCCCACTGGGAAGATGAACCTGAGGTCAGAAGGCGGGAGACCTGAATTTTAGTCCCAATTCTTCCTGTCACTTAGCAAGTCATTCAGTGACTCTCTGGCCCTCAGTTAAGTCTCCCGGCCAAGGAGACAGCAATGGCAGAGCTCATTTCACCGAGGCTGAGTGCTGGGGGGTTGAGGGATGGTTGCTGGATCTGCCTCCCCTCCCCTCTCACTCCCTGTTAGCAGCCAAGTTGTCCCTCCTCAGACAAGCTTGCCTCCCCTATTCCACCATCTGCTGCTTTTCTGGTCTTGTCACACTTGCCTGTCCCTGTGTGTTGCTGATATTTCTCCCCCACCAATGTATGAACCCCACAGAGGCACTGCTGGGTCTGGGAAATACGTGAATGAACACAGGAGTTAGCAAATGAAAGAGCAATCGCAGAGCTCCCTGCCGGGAAGCAGCCAATCTCTAGGAAGCCAACTGCTAGCCTGGAGCTTCTTCTTCCATATCCCTCCTCTTCCTCGTGGCCAGCCCCACCACCTGCACGCCCGTCTCTGACCCAACATTCATCTCCTTACAGTTGCCCCCAAAGGACCCAAAATCATGATGACGCCCAGCAGAGCCCGGGTTGGGGACACAGTGAGGATCCTGGTCCATGGATTTCAGGTCAGCCTCTCTCTGAGCTTCCAGGAGGGTGGGCACACAGGGGGCACACACGTGAGACACCAGCATCCTGGAGAATGACCCACCCATCTTTACCCTGCTGCCCAGCTGCTGCCAGTGGCCCTCAGTCTCCCACCTGGACAATGGCAGGATGTGGCCACCATCCTGTTCCACTCCCCACCAGAGCTCAGAGCCAGAGCAAGCGGGCTCACCTATCCTCATGCTCCCTTTCCAACAAGAAGTCCTGGGAATTGAACCCAGGACCTTCACTATGAGCTGCATCCCCAGCCCTCTTTGTCCTCCCTCCTTCCTCAGCCTCCCAAGGTGCTGAGGTTGCAGGTGAGCACCACCACACTGAGCTGAGCTTTCCAGACCTAAAGTTCCTCTGCTCCTGGGGTCCGGGTAGCCACTTCCAATCCACCGCATGTGAACATTGGCCCTGCCCCAGCCACCCTCCAGCCTTGGCAAAATGACCCCTGTGACCCCTCTTCCTCCTCTCGCTGGCAGAATGAGGTCTTCCCAGAGCCCGTGTTCACGTGGACGCGGGTGGGGAGCCGTCTCCTGGACGGTAGCAGTGAGTTTGATGGGAAGGAGCTGGTCCTGGAGCGGGTCCCCGCTGAGCTCAACGGCTCCATGTACCGCTGCACAGCCCAGAACCCACTGGGCTCCACTGACACGCACACCCGGCTCATCGTGTTTGGTATGCCACACTTGGATGGGGGGGTGTGGCCCAGGGGGTGGGTCCCAGGGTGAAGAGCAGAAACAGCCCAGGTCACCTGGATTCCTCCCTCAGAGATGCAGTGTGGTTCCCTGGTTAAATATATAATGACTTTGGAGCAGAAAGACTTAGGTTCAAACCCCAGCTCTACCCTGAGCAATCTCCCCATCTGCACAAGAGCTGCCAGCCCTGGGGAGCCAGGCAGCTGCCCTGCCTTGGTGCTCCTGGCCCCACTTAGGAGCCAGGTGAAAGCCTGCCCTTACATCTGATCTGTTTCTTTCCTGCAGAAAATCCAAATATTCCAAGAGGAACAGAGGACTCCAATGGTAGGTCTCTATCCTCAGCACTACTTGCTTAAGAGTGAGAGGGTTTTGAGGACCCAGGAGGCTCTGGCTGATCTCCAAGTGGCCCAGCTGCAAGGCCTCACACACACACACACACACACACACACACACACACACACACATACTCCAACTGGTCACTGCCATCCAGTCTGGCAATGTCAAGCTCCAGAATGGTCAGAGGGAAACACTGAGGCAATGAAAGGGGATTCAGCACCCCAAAACAGCTGACTGAGATTTCAAGAGCCACGTGTATCCCTCCTACCACTATCAGCATCTTAGCTCCACGCAACTAGCAGCTTTGACCTCTGGGGGGGGGGGCGTGCCCGGTTCTGACCAATGAGATGGCGCTTGGAGTGTCTGGACCACTCCACTGGACAGCTGGGAACACATACAGATGCCCTCACGGGGGACCGGAGTGTCTTTGTAGGCTGAGCATCACCCCGAAGGGATGCGGACGTTGCTCCCTGAAGCCCCACACACTGAGCCAATCTCAAGGCTCATAGTGGATGCTCCCGCCCCTGGGCCCCCACTGGGTCATCTTATTGGCCTCCAGGAAGCCACACCTGGCTGGTCAGTGACAGCTAGCGGCAGGTGATAGAGCTGGGGTTTAGATCCACTTCACCCCAACACGAAGCCTACTGCTCCCAGACTGCCCACCCAGCGTGCCCGCCGCGACGCACACGTGGCCATCCACCGACCCTGACACCGCCCCCACCACCCACACAGGCTCTGCATCTGGCCCTGCTGGCGTCCGGCTCCCCCTGGTGCTCGCCCTGACAGTGGTCCTGGAGCTGACGTGAAGGTGCCGCCTCCTCCCAGCGCTCCTCCGGCACTGACATCTCTGCGACCGGTTTTCATTTCTTTTCTAAACAATTTCCAGTCTTGTTCTTAGTCTCTCTCCGTCTGTGTCTTGGCCTCCTCAGTCAGTTTAATTAAAACAAACAGACCGATTTTCCCCACCATGATGCATGATTCTGTATTTCTCCCGTTCTGTAGCAGCCAGTGGGCACCTGCTGGCATCCAGGGCCACCAAGGGAGCGACAGAGGAGACAAAGAGCCTGGGGCTCCCTGAAGAAAAGTAGACATGAGGGTTCTACCTTCACTTATACCTCAACAGTAAGGAGTGGGAAGTGACCAAAGGGCTCTCAGGAATCTGAAAATCATTCAAGGATAAGTAAAATAGTCTGCTATTGCCAAAATAATGCTGCATAACAAAACAGCCCCAAAATCTCACTGGCAGGGCACTGGTGTTGGTAGTTGAAGGTGAAATAGCTCAGCTAACCTTCATGGTTTGTCCATGGTGTTTGTTTTGGAGAACAGGCTGAATAGCAATGGCTTCCTAATATTTGATCCTCTTATAGTGTGTATTAGTCAACTTTTCATGCTATACCAAAATACCCAAGTGAACTAATTTATAAAGAGAAAAGGTTTATTTGAGTTCATGGTTCTGAAGGTTCCAGTCTGTTGGACCTCTGATGAAAAATGACATCCTGGCAGGAGCACACAATAGAATAAAATCACTTATATCACAAGGCAGGGAGAAAATAAAGAGGAAGAAGAAATCCGGGTCTTACAGGCCTCATTGAGGCCACACCTCCAATGACCTGCTTAGGTCACTTCCCATTAGGCCCCGCCTCTTAAAAGTACCAACACCTTCCAGTAGAGCCAGACATTAAAATATAGTCCACTGAGGACATTCAGTATTCAAATTATATCATAGTGGATCATCCAAGCTTGAGAAGAAACCCAAAGTATGCAGGCCACTTAAATCCATTTGTATCACGTCCAGGAACACCCCTTTAGTCAACCAAGCACACCACTTGGCCACAGCCAACCTCAGCCAAGGTGACACATAAACCAATGATAGAGGTTTACCAGAACTTTCTATTCAGCCATGACAAGATTCCATGTGTTGTCACCTGTCAGCTCAGAAGGAAGGACCCAGGGCCCTTGGGGAGGGATGGGGCTGGCCTTCCCCAGCTGTGGCAAAAACTTGAGAACTGGGCAGTGATGGCTAGCCTTTTAGAGCCCAAGTGTCCAAACTACCGTCCACATTTTTATCACAGAGTGCCAACACTTCAATTCAACCTGAATACTCAAATTTTATTATTTTATTATTTATTGATTTATTTGCAGAGCTGGGGATTGAACTCAAAAGAAGGCAAGCACTTAATTCTACTAAGCTGTCTCCCCAGCCACCCCCCAAAATTATTTATTTATTTATTTATTTAGTATTTTAAGGAAGGGTCTACAGGGGTGTTCAGGGTCTCACTACTAGGTCAGACTTGTAGTGATCCGCCTCTTTACAGTCTCCCAAGAGCTGGGATTATAGGCATGAGCCACCACGCCCAGTCTCAACTGCTGCCTCAGCATGCCCTGGCAGTGGAGCTAGCACGGCAGGCCTGGGGATTGAAGCGCCAGTCCCTGTGCCTGCTTGTAGGTGCTTTAATCTACTGAGCTATTTGGCCAGCCTGTCAGATTTTACTTTAGGGGAAAATAATTCCACATTAATGTCTTTTGTTTTAAAATCAAAACAACACGTGAGCCATGGGTGCATCGCCGTGGGTATGGAGGACGCTGCACTACTATAACATGTAGTTATTGTATTGTGTATTGTGTATTGATAACACAGTTATCATCCCTGTGTTTTACTGGATTAACACAATATAGATTTACTTGGGGCCCATAGGAAGCCCAAGATGGTTAGCCTCCTTCCATCTTGACTACACATTGGAATGGGTGGCTCCTAAAATGCTGGGCACAAGAAAGAGGGCTGGAGGATCACTGGAGTGGGCAGAATGACGACCCCGCCTGCTGCCTTCTATGGGAAAAATGGTTTTGCTGATAGGATCAAGTTAAGATCAATGTAACCCTAGACTACCCAGGAAGTCCAGTGTAATCACGAGGTCCTTATAAGAGGGTAAATTCAAGAGCAGTAAAGGGACATGTGACAATAGAAACAAAGAGGAAAGAGATGTAAGACAGGGCCACGAGCCAAAGGATGCAGTGGGGCCCCAGGAAGCTAAAGAAAAGCAGATTCTCTCATGAGAGTCTCCAGAGGAACCAGCCCTCCTGAGGCCATTAGTCCCATAGGATTTATTTCAGACTTCCGACTCCAGAACTGTACAAGGATTAAATGTGCATTCCTTTAAGCCACTAAGTTTTTGGAAGTTTGCTGCAGCAGTATTTAGCAAACTCATATTCTCATCAGGATGTGAACAAGAGCCAGATGTAGTGGCACCTAGATCATCTCTGCCCACAGATGATTGGACAGGATTAGTCACATGGCCTGATCTAGCTGCAAGGGATGCTGGGAAATTCAGTCTTCCTGCGCAACTTGGAAGAAGTGGATAGTGAACTCAGAGCACTGTGCCTGCCACAGAGACAATGGAGCCTGTTCAATGATCATTTTCTCATAACTATGCTCAGGCCAAGGAGGCCAGAGGAAGGCATGGATGTAGGTGGGCCACTCCTAGAATGAATTTTCACTCTCCTCTGCCATATGAATAACCTAGGCTTCTCCTTTCTCAGCCAGGAGAGACACAACATCTCTGAGTCCCGTGTCCCTCCCCTTCTATATACATGCATATGTTATTGATATGTTTTCTGCTTTATCTGCTTCCAGTCACTTCGTTGTTTAATCCATAACACATTCAGCTGTGTTATGCCCTTAAGTTCTTGTTTTCTTCTTTAAAGTTCTTATATTAGGGAGACTATATGATATTTACACATATAGGTCTGGTTTATTTCACTAATGAGTATATGTTCAATATACATCCATTTATATATGAAGTCTTCAAACTTATCA
>PVJA010022443.1:0-34263 GCA_004027025.1 Myocastor coypus
CCCTTTCTTTTCCCCACCTCTCTCCTGCCTTCCTTTCCCTCCCTTCCCCACCTCCTCTCCCCTTCAATTCCCTCCTCTTCTCTTTTCTTCTCTGCTCTTCTCTCCTGTTCTTCCCCCATCTTTTTCTCCTCCTCCTTCTACTTCCTCTCTCTATTTCTCTGTCTCTCCTTTTCCTCTTTCTCTCTCTCTCTCTCTCTCGCTGCCTCTCTCATAGTTGGATGAAGCTGTCAGAGGACTGTCTCACTCCTGCTCATGCAGTCGGCACTTCACCCAGGCTGAGCCAATGTGATTCTCCCTCTGTGGAGTTTGAATCTTCAGAAGACATGAAGACCCAGGTTGGACAGGATGCAGAAAGTACTCACATACCCTGTTCACATCATCTTATGTAGTTTTTTTCTTCTACTCCATTTTTGTTTGTTTTTAATTACTTTTTACACTCAAAAACTGGGGGCTTCCATTCAGTTCAGTTTGTTTCCGCCCACGTTTCAGTGACTTCTTTTTTGTTTAAGTTAATTGTGTACAACAGATGAGACATAAGTGGTACAGAGACTCCAGTAGTTCCTGTAATAGTTTCTTTTCTTTTATAGTCTCAAAGGTAAAAATAAATACATACAAACACAATACAAACAAATTCAGGTTTTTTCTTCTAAAGTGATGAACTACTACATGATAAGAGTTCATACCCTTATTAAACCCCTTTTGAGAAAATCTGGAAAAATCGAGGAAGGGTAACCCATATCAATCTGCTATTGATGCAGCTGTGGGTGACAACATACCAGACACAAACCTTGATTTCTCGCTAATGTGTCTCAGGATTGGCTCGCTGTCTCCACTTCCAGCTGCAGGTGCGTGGGTTGGCTGAGGTCAGTCTGTGTAACTCACTCTGGGGCCCACATGGCTGTGAGAGGACACCAAGGCTGCATTCATGTCATGAAGACAGTGCAATTCATGGTGGGAAGTCCCAGCTGCACATGCTCCTTCCGGGCCTCTGTCACCCTGGTGCCCAATACCCTAGGCTTACCAAGTTCACAGCCAATAGAGGAGGAGCTCTGCCCATCAAAGGACATGGCAAAGTGTATAGATGCTTGGTAGTATTTACAAAAAGTAAATACTTGGATTAATACCTCATTTTACTGCTATCTTCCCTTCTGGTCATGATTATCCACGTCTTTCCTGTGTGCCTTCCAGCCTTGCCTAACTAGGTCAGGTTCTAATGTACAGGATTGTGTGATGCACATCAAATGTAAGAATGGCTCCTTTTGACTCAGATACCTACAAATGATAAAGGCAATTGGACTACGAACGGCCTCAGCATACTAAGGACACAGTAGCAGATAAAAATTTCTGTCCAGAAGGGAAATGGGCCACACACCTTACTGCCTAATAATAGTTCTGAAATACTGCCCCACACATGCATACTTCTTAATCCCTCTGCTCTAGAGTGAGTTGCTTCTTGGCGAGGTAGTTGCTTTCCTCTCACAGCTGAATCTCAAGACGTTATTCTCCAAGATTCTTGGTTCTGCTCTTGGAAGGCCCTTCACTGGCTGTTATTATTCAGCTTCTTCCAGAAAGCTGAAGACTCAGAAATCATTTTGCATCTTTCACAATCTTAGCTTCTGTTTTGAAGCCAGTGGCGATTTTCTTAATATTGCTAGTTCAAAAGCAACATAAATTTTCTGTGTATTTGATTCCATTCCATTCTATGTTCCAAAAACCAAGCCACAATCCCTCGCTAGGCATGGCTTGTTCTGCTGGCACTTAAGGATGTAACTCTGAAATACGGGGTAATTGCAGTGTGTCAAACTCCCATGCGCCATTCAGCAAAGCTTTGGTGCAGGTACAAAGAGCTATAAAGATGGCAACAACCGCTCAGTCCTTTCAGAGGTCTTCACACAGTGTTGCAAGTTTACCCCCGACATGGCCTTTACTTTGTGTCTATGACCCAATACCATACATTTGATTTAGTTAGAAACTGACACTGATTCATTCCAACTTTGCAATTGTTCACATTAAATGATCTCCAATTCTGGAGGCCACTTACTTATCAGCTCTTCCTGACAGTGTCTTCGTAGGGCAGCTAGTAGCAAACAACTCAGTTTTCAACATTCTTCAAACTTCTTTTTCCAAAGATACGATTGCATTAAAATCATTTTCTATCTTATATGTTAGTACAGGTAATTATTAGGCCACTTCTTTTGCACTATAAAATATACACCAGCATTCTCCAACTGTCACAAATAGTTTCCTTGAAGCTCCAACTGATGCTATATATTGAAAATCTTTGCTACAAGAATATCTTGGTAAGGATCAGTGTTTCATTGATTTTTCTGCCTCTATTTAATGATTGTTTGGTTTCCTTGTTGTTTGCTATTATTTTTATTTCTTGGAAGTCCTGGATTTATCCAGGAATCAATACTTTATTTTTTATTTTTTTATTTTTTTGCCTTTTTGAGACAGGGTCTCCCTATGCAGTTCAAATTGGCCTTAAGCTCACTTTTGTAGCCCAGGCTGGTCTTGAACTTGCACTGATCCTCCTGCCTCAGCCTCCCGAGTGCTGGGATTACAGGTGTGTGCCACCACACCCAGCTCGAAAGTAGAGAGAGCTCCCAAAAAGAGGAGAGGAGCAGAGCCAGGTTAGCGAGGAAACCTCTCTGCACATTCCTTTATAAGCTGTGGGAAGGGCTGGGTTTTACTCCTCGAGAAGGAGAAAGGGCACTCTTGGCAGCGTCTTTGGAAGTGAGTTCCATGAGAGGCTCATGCTACGAAGGAATCGCTCTGACTTGAGCAGGAAGAGTAGACTCTAGTGGGAGGATAGGGACCAGTGAGAGCGGTAGTGCACGTCCTGGTCGAAGCTGGTGGTCATCTGATTGGGACGCAGGAATGCCAATGAGGAGCTCTCGGGTTCTATATGCTAACAGAAGGGAGGAGCCAGCTTCTCCGTCTTTGCATTTTTATGTGTTCGATGCTTATTACTGCAGGTGTTGTGTATTGTGCATTCTCCGCTTGCTCCTTGATCGTCCTGCTTAGCTACCAATGTAGGAAATCCATGTGTAAGAAGCCTTGGCCGCCCTTCCCAGCCCCATCCGGGCAGCGGCGCGAGGATGCGGTTCTCGGCAGGTGCACAGTAAGTGCTCACAGTACAAGTGCAAAGAAAGGGATTTGGCTTCAGGAACAAATCTTGACAATAGTCCTACTCGTTTATTCTCTAGAATTCTGGAGACCTAGTTTGAGGAAATTTTCGCAAACACAGAGATGTAAGTCTGTCACTGGCATCCTACGCTAGCACTGAACACGGGAAGTTCATGCTCATTGTTCAAGCTGTGGAGAATTTGCAACACTTCTCAGAAGGCTCACGGAAAACATTGCCTCCTCGTGAGGCAAGATGGTCCATGAAGAAATAGTCCTTTTTATGAGGACCTCAGGATCGAGGCAAGAGCAGACCAGAGGGCCCAGAATGACAGCAATGTGTAGTGGGGTTAGGTTAGGTCAAGTTAGGCCAGGCCAGGCCAGGTCAGGCCAGGCCAGGCTAGGCTAGGCTAGGCTAGGCTAGGCCAGGCTAGGCTAAGATAGGTTAGGTTAGACTAGGTTAGGTTACTTCAGAGCATGTGTTCTAGTAACTCTCAAAATCTCAAGGGTTTAATTTAAAAAGTTTTACAGCATGCTTTGAATCCATTCCTAGGCCCTTGTCAGCTTTCCTCACCATGAGCCTGTGTAGAAGGGGTTTGGGATAAACAGAGATGTGACCAGGGGCCAGGAAAGCATCTAGTGTGGAAAGTCCCAAGGGAAAGAGATTTAATTAAACCCTGCTGAGCCCTAGGCTCCCAGCATTTAGCCCTGGGAAGAACACGTGGCCACGGGGCTGCCAGGCCTGAGAGGTGGGGCTCGCTGCAGTGCGGACCTTGGCAGGTCCTCAGTGCCTTCCTGTGGGAACCCGGCCTGGGGAGCCAACGCAGCGCAGGGGAAATTACCGCTGCACTGATTAGCAGAATCTACCGTGGGTCGGCTGCCTGGCGGCAGAAGGCATCGGACAGTCAGAACTACTATTTTTAAACGGCTCGGCAGAGTTCTGAATTCTAGTATTCTAACTTAACTGTCTTTGTTCTGTTTTTATTAACTACATTTACTGGTATGTTTTAAATATACATAATAATTGTTTCCCTCAGAGGGACTGTGTACCTGGATACGACCTAACCGAGTTCCTTCTTTTACCCTATTTCCGTCGCCTCCCTTCAACCCCTCTGCCCTTCCTTATTTCCAATGGCTTTGTTGCCGTTTTACCTTCTCCTCTTATTCTTTTCCCTTCCTTTACCCCTCACCCTCCCTCTCTCTTGTTCCCATTCCCAATCTCGCAGTTTCTTCTGATTTCAAAATATCTGGTATACATTCTGGTCCTTATGTACACTTCTGGGTTCTCACAGCAGAGAAACAGTGCTATATTTAAATACAAGCGTTGAGTTTTCCTCAAGAGCATGGCCCATCCATGGACTCCCAAACATCTCAAGCTCATCCTTCTTCATGGATGAGCAGTCTGCCCTTGTCTAAAAAGTACACTGTCTTTATCCATTCGTCTGTGGATGGGGCTTTGTGCGGTTTGAAAGATTTAGCTATTACCACCGGTGGTGCTATCAACATGAGTGCGCATATAGCCCTGTGGTGTGCTGTGGATTCTTTTAGGAAGATACTAAGAGGGAATAACCAGGTGAAATGCAAGTTCTGCTTTTAGCTTTTTTGCGCAATCTCCACACTGATTTCCATAGTGGTCACACCAGTCTGCACTTCCCCCTACAGTGGAAAAGGGCTTTTTTCTCTCCATGGCTCTGCCAGCATTTGTTATTGGTTGATTTTTTTTCTCTTGTTCCTGCCTTTTCTTTCCTTCTTTCTTTCTTTCTTTCTTTCTTTCTTTCTTTCTTCCTTCCTTTTATTTAGCGCAGGGTCTACAGGGTCTCACTACACAGATATGACTTGTGCTGATTCTCCTGTTTTCAGCCCCCAAGTGCTGGGATTACAGGTGTGTGCCACCATGCCCAGTCTCAGTCGCTGTCTCAGTGCGCCGAGGGGATGGGGTCAGTGTGGCACACTGGGGGCTGAACCCTGACTGCTGCACTCTGCCCAAGCAGGCGCTTTAGTCTGCTGAGCTATCTGGCCAGTTGTGATTTCTTCATAATAACTATCCTTTCTGGGGTGAGCTGGAATTCCAGTGTTATTTAATGTGTTTAGTTGTGGTATCTCATCACCCAGCTTGGAGTTTTCTGGATCGTTCTAGTTTTCAGCCTCCCCAGCTCTGGAATTATAGTAGTACGCCACTATGCCCAGATTCTGACTGGCTTAACCTGCCATGTCAGCTGGGCTGGCATGGCATGTGGTGCCTGGGATCCAACCGTGGTCCCTCTGCTTGCCTACGTAGGTGCTTTAGTCTACTGACGTGTCTCTCCTGCCCTCCGTATTATTTTAATTTGCATATCTGAAGTGACCAGAGATGCTGACATGTTTTCATATATTTATTTTCCACTTACCTCTTTGGAGAGGCATCTATTCGTTTCAGATGCTCATTTTTGGACTAAGCTGTGTTTTATTTTGGAGGGTCTTGATTTATTCTAGATATTAGTTCTTTGTCTGAGGGACAGCTGGTAAAGATTTTTCCTACACTGTGGGAAAAATCACTCTCTTGGTGTTTTCTTTTGCTGTGCAAACAGTTTTTAATAAGATGAGAACTCTGTTGTTGATTTTTGTAATATTTCTCTTGTGGTCTGGGTTTTGTAATACTAAAACCGTGCTTGGAATTCCCATCATTCTGTTCTCCTAAATGCCTACTGCTTCTAATGTCAGATCGATTATTGCTATACTCTCGCTCAAGTAAATGTTTGTTTTTACTAAAAAAAAAAAAAAAAAAAAAGGTAATAGAAGGCAGGAAAAAATAACATAGGATTTACCTGCTATAATATTTTTTTTGTGTGTGTGGGGCCAGGGTTCAAACTCAAGACCTTGCACTTGCTAGGAAGTAACTTGTGCCACGAAGCTATCTCCCCGGCCCTTTATAATTTTGTATATGGTTAGATTTCTAAACTTCTGTGTAAAAATGTGTAATTTTTTATCACATTGATAGGAATATCAATGATTAATGGAAAAT
This sequence comes from Myocastor coypus, assembly GCA_004027025.1. Lineage (NCBI taxonomy): Eukaryota > Metazoa > Chordata > Mammalia > Rodentia > Myocastoridae > Myocastor > Myocastor coypus. Next base: position 6,128 of record PVJA010022443.1, read on the forward strand.
ACCAGTTCCATGTTAAGTCCAAGGTGATTGATATTCAGAAAGATAGTGGGTTTTGTTGTTAAAATCTTTGCCTACGTCTATGTTTTCAGGAGTTCTACCTATTGTGTTTTCCAGCAGTTTGAGTGTTTCTGTTTTAACATTTAAGTCTGATACAGTTTGATTTTAGTAGAATGCCTGGTAAAAGATACAGGTCTCATTGTTATCTTCAGCAAGTGGAAAGCCAATCTTTCCATTACCATGGGTAAAGAGGCTGTCTTTCTTCCAGTGGGGATGCTTGTTTATTCTCTAAGCCATCAATTTATGAGCTGAAAATTACTCAGTGCTATTTTAGATGTAACTTGACAAGTAAGCAAAACAGTGCTCGGATATTATCTCAAGGTTATAGAGAAAGCAAAAGAAAATATTTTGGTTCCTTCTGGTCTCTCTTCACTGTCCTGTCTTGTTTTCTTTTTTCTTTCTTTCTTTCTTTTTTTTTTTTTTGTCTGAGTTTGTATGTTCAACAAATATTTACTAAGAAATTTCTATGTGCAGTACATAGGCTGTAGGTGAAGAAAGTAGTGTGTAGAAAGAGTTCTCTCTCCTAAGGATATACACACAAGAGCAAACAAAGCAATGTGTATTTCAATTGTAAAAATCATAGTACAATACATATCAGCATGATTCACCTTGAAAACACTCCCTGTCCTAGGACCACCCTTATCTCATTGTTCTTGCCACCTTTTGAAGAAGTTCTGGAAGTCCTCTTTTTTATTTTAGATTTTTGGAGGGCGTGTACAGGGTGCTCAGGGTCTCACTACTAGACTGGACTCATAATGATCACCTGTTTACAGCCTCCCAAGAGCTGGGATCACAGGCTGCGCCACCACACCCAGTCTCAATGGCTGTCTCAGCACGCCAGGGGGCGAGGCCAGCATGGCAGGCCCCGGGGATGCAGCCCCCAGCTCTTGCATCTGCTTGCAGATGCTTTAATTCACTAAGCTATTTGGCCGGCCCTTGCAAGTCGTCTTGAATGCGTATCTTTAAGTAGTCTGCTTAAAACTACGACGAGTGCTGCTCCTGCCAAGTGCCACACAATGGAAGGGCAGACTCCCCTGATGGAGGCTATGTGACCTCCTGCACCTCATTTCCAGGATCTGGCACCACGGAACTATAACACATTTTTTAAATTTTTATTTTTTTTAAAAAATTTATTTATTTTAATTTTTTTTTTGTTTCAGAACCTTTGTTTGTTTATTCACCCATTTTAATGGCCGGCTCAGCCTGCCCCGAGGTCAGGGCCGGCGCAGCATGTGGTGCCGGGGATCGAACCGCGGTCCCTGAAGCTGCCCAAGTTTTCCCAAGCAGGCGCTTTAGACCACTGAGCCATCCCGCCGGGCCCCATTTTTAAAAATTTTATATGCTCCCTATAGTTTTCGTAGCAGCTGCGGATGTGGCTGTTTGGACACTCGCGTTTTCTTTTCCTGTGACTGTACAAACAACCTGAACTGGGTAGTGTGTAGATGCCTGATAGACAAATAGTGCCTAATGCAAAGGAGAAAATGTCAGTACTGTTTGGATTTCCACAGATATTAAAAATTAGAAGCCTTCAAGAACGCAGTGTCCCGGTTGTGCTGAGGATACCACACTGTGCATTTTACATCAAGTAGATGTCGCTCAGGGATCCTGGTTGGTCAACAGCAGAGAAGAGAGCATTAGCTGACTCTGCCGGAAAGGAACTGATGCGAGTGAAGGTCTCTAGAGACGGCTTCTCAGAGGCGGAGTGGAGAGCTGAGCTCGGCTGTGCTGGGCACCAAGACAGGTACTGGGAAGGCCAAAGAAAACATGTGCCACAGGACGGCTTTGGTCATGCACCACTGCTGTGGCCTCCGGTTGATGGAGGCCACCAAGAGCCTCCATATGTCACTCGCCTCGTGTCACCTGCAGTCAGTGTGACATCTTAGAGGACTTGGGTGGAGTCCAGTTGAGCTTCAAGACTGAGAGGGAGGATGTACATTTGGCAGCTGGGGCTGGACACTGTCGAGAAGAATTTTGATTTTTTTACTTACATTTCGTCTTCTTGAAGGATGCCACAAGCAGAATCAGGATTCAGGTGCTGAGCAGCCAGGTAGGAAACTAAAGAGGGAGGTGAGGAGAGAGGGAGGGAGGGAGGGAAAGGGGGAGGGAGGGGGAGGGAAGGAGGGAGAGAGGGGAAGGGTGGGAGAGAAGGAGGAAGAGAGGGAAAGGAAGATGGATGGAGGGAGGAAAAGTAAAGGAAGGAAGGGAGGGAGGGTAGGAGGGAAGATGGGAGGGAGGGAGGGAAAGGGGCAGGGAGGGGGAGGGAAGGAGGGAGAAGGGGTAAGGAAGGGAGGAAGGAAAAGAAAGGTAAAGAACCTATATTAAAATGAAACCATCTGGTGTGGTGAGGGCCGATAGTCTCTTCCTGCTCTATCACGTTTCTATTTTTCCTCTAGCTCAGGGTTTCGGCGATGCGTTTGCAAACTCTCTCTTCATGAGCCATGGATCTAAAGCTCTGTTCAGCAAAAGAGGCATTATTAGTAGGAGGGAAACATCAGCTACTTTGCCCCTACAAAAATAATCTGAGTCGTATTTCTTGAGAAAAATATAGAGTTGATGCTCTTTGGCCTCTTTAGAGCCCAATGTATAGAAAACTTCAAATCTACAAGAATGACTGAAAGTCACTGTGTTTGGCCGCGTCTCGTTCACTCTGTATCGAGTCCATTTTCCTTGAAACCTGCTTTTTGTATCGTGAGACCCAGTGTACTTCTTGTCTTTCCCCTTCCCACTTATGAGCCACGGTTTCTCCCTCTACACTGCACTACCGAGTCTACATAAAAAAATAAGTTCTTCAGAATCTCCTCACGTTAAGAACTCTCCCCAAGGGCTCAAGGGAGGGAGGTGAATCCGGAACAAGGAGAGAGCAAGAGCTGTCCTGGCTACAGGTGCCCATTCCCAGGGATGAGTGTGACCATTTTGCATAGCAAAACAGTGCCAAAAAAATGAACCGAAAAATTAAAAATCTTTTTGTTAGTCTTTTATCCCTCTAGCTTCCCCATTTCTTTTGCAAGAAAAATGTTCAAAATACATTTTGAGCATGGGTTGTCTCAAGCTGTTCCCCTGTGGTGTTCAGTGAAGCCACCGGGCCCCTTTCCCACAGTTTCGACCTAGACTCATAGTGATCCTCCTGTCTCAGCCTCCCTAGCCCTGGGATTAGAGGTGTGCACCACCATGCAGTTTTGGGACTGGCATGGCCTGAGGTACCAGGGATTGAACTCAGGTCCTTGCACTTTCCAGGCAGGCACTTAGATGAGCAAGCTATCTCCCCATCCCTGTGCTTGCTGTTTCTCAATTTATGTTTTCAGTTCTGACCTCTCCTCTGAAGTCTAGATTTACGCCGTGTGTGTGTGTGTGTGTGTGTGTGTGTGTGTGTGTGTGTGTGTGTGTGTGTGTTACCAAGGATCGAATTCAGGACCTTATGCTTACACCACTGAGCTACCTCCCTGGCCCTAGCCTTATGTCTTCATCTGTCTATCTAGAGAAAATCCTAGATCTCCGTGCTGCAGCGTCTAAAATCTACTGCACTCATAATCAAATAAGATATCACTTCTTTTTCCTGACTTAATGCATTTGTAGGGACATCTAGCGATACCCTGAAGCTCGCGTTAACAACAGTCTTCTATTGAATTTGAGAAAAATACATTTGACCTTTCACTACTGAAAAAGAGATTTGCTAAGGAAATTTATTCTATTTCTGGGAGAAAATTTCTTCCTATTTTGCTGTGCCGCAAGTATTTAGCCATAAATGGGGCTGGATTCTTTTTGCCTTATCTTCCGACGTCATCACCTTCTTTCATTGCATTCTCCGAATTCAGGGCAATTTTCCCTGAGACTTTACCATCTTTCCTGACTGCTCCTGTTCTGGGCACGACTCTTTCCTGGGAATGTTCTTCGTTTCTTTACACCATGCCCAGATCTTTTATGTGGAGGTTGTCTTCCAAAGCTGCATTTAGAGGGTTAGAAAATGAAATAAAATGAAATAAAATAAAATAAAATAAAATAAAATAAAAGGTATTTCTAGAAACCCAGGACAAGGGCTAAGCAGCCCGCAGCCTGTGCTTAGCGCGCCACCTTGAGGAGGGTCAGGGCAGGGCGGAAATAATTTTGCTTCATGACAGAAAGATTTGGAGATCAACCCCTTCTACGGGAAAGGCCTTAATCAAGAGCTCAGCGACACATAGGACAAAATTACATGGTAACCCAAAACAAAGAGGAACACCCTAAAATTCGTGTTGACAGAAGTTCAGGAGGAGAAAGTAACAGGCTTGAGGACAAGTGGAAGCAGGGACCACAGGACGTCTGAGTTCAAGGAAGTTAGCAGCTGACAATGTCCCTTGAAAGTCGCCGTCATTGTCTCCCTCAAAATATTGCTGGACACATTCTCATATACATGTGAAGGTGGAAGCAAGTCAATAAAAAGGCCCTTGTCATCCAACCCAACCACTGACATGACCCCAACTTACATCACTTATTATTGGGTAGGAAAAAAGAACGGGGAAATAAATGATGTCATATTGCAACTTCCTGGTAGAGTTGAGTCAAGATTTCTTTGAATTTCAGGAAATGTTTTAGGACCCTATGGGATACTCAATAGGACCAAGAGTTAATGGTCGTTTGTTGGTGCTCTATAATTTAATTCATATCATGAACACTGTGTAAATCTGTCCAGGTGCCAGGTAATATTCTGGGAAGTGGCGTCCCTACTTGGAAACAGAGATATGAGCAATGTCCCCATAAAATGGATAATCTGATGTGGTAAGTAAATAACCAAGCAATTATAAGTGTGACAGGAAGTTTTAAATGAGTCATGGGAATATGTCTAATCTATGTCTTGACTGGTTTGAATTTTAGTGTCTGATACATCTGAACGTTTGTTTAGCCAAAACCTTACCGATATATATCTGGAAAGAGATGAAAGAGGGCAGAAACTTTGCTTGGTAGGAATTATGAATTGGTGGTGGAAAGTGCGTACCCTCTAAAGCTACGTTAGAGACTAAAAGAGAGTAAGTCCAGCTATGGAAGTATCCTGACACCACCTCCAAAGAGCAGATGAAAGCAAACTATAAGACTGAGAGCCGCCATTAATTAAAGACAAAGAACAGGAAGGAGCCACAGTTAAAACGAGTGCTTTGAAACCTTTCTGGTGAGGCTGATCAAAATAAAAAAGAGGAGAGAGAGAGAGAGACAGAAAGAGAGAGAGACAGAGACAGAGAGACAGAGACAGAGACAGAGAGACAGAGAGACAGAGAGAGAGAAGCAAAAGTAAGTAAGGTGAGGATTGAAAGCCAGCAAGAGAGGATATGCAGGGAAGAAGCAATAATGCCAGTTGTTAGAAACGACTCCAAGCCACTTGAAATTGATTTTATTTGTTTATTTATCTTTAGTGTCAGGAACCGAACTCAGGTCCTTGCTCCGGCCAGACAGGGGCTTGGGCCACTGAGCTGTATCCCTGGCCCTGCACTGGAAAGTTTAGATAGAAATAGATAAGTTGATGAAAAAGTATCTTTCAAACACCAAATTTAGAATCATTGGCTAAGGATTCTATAATTGTTAAACATATACCATAAATTACAATAAAATTTACTATGAAGAAAAGCCCAGTCATAACATCTACTGAGATTTTTTCAAATATCAAGGAATAAGTAATTTTAGGACCAGCCAAACAGCTCATGGACTAAAGAGCCTACACAGGCAGAGATCAGCAGCTGGGGTTCGATCCCAGGTGTATGAAACTGACCCTGCCCCCAGGGTGCACTGAGAAAGTGATTGAGACTGGGTGTGGTGGTGTACCCCTGTAATTCTAGTGCTTGGAAGGCTATAAACAGGCAGATCACTCCAAGTCCAATCTACACAGTGAGGTCCTGTACAGCCTGTAGACTTTGTCCTAGATTCATAAAACACATTTAAAAAATAATTTTAATCTTATAAGGCATTGCCACAGGAAGCAAAAGGAGGATGTTCAATAGCTTATTTTATGAGAAATAATATATATAATGTTGATATTAGAACCTGTCAAATATGTAAGGAAAAAGAAAATTACAGGGCAGTCTAACACTGAGGTACAGATATAAGAATCCTAAGAACAGTACTGCACATGACGGTTGAGTCAGTACCATGATTCAGTATTGGTTTACTGTTAGAAAATCAATGTTTCCAACCACGGTAACAGATGAAGAAAGAAAAAAAAAATATACTCATCTCAATAAGTAAGCAAGTACTTTTTTATTAAATTCATAGGTCATTCGATATGATCTCTTAACAAAATCAAAACAAAATTTCTTAAAAAGACAACAGAGAGGTACAGAAGTCTATGTAAATCATCATGGTAATTGATTACATGGTCAAATATTTACCTTTGAGATGAGGAAACGATAATGATATGAAATTACAGATTTTTAAAAAAGGTATCTTTCTACTGAGCTAATATATAGTCACTGGAGACATTTGTGGAGCATGCTATGTATCTGTGCAAGACGTAATGATCAGAACGCACTAAGTGACATAGGTGTCACCTGAGCCTGCATCATTTTCATGTGTTGGCAATATTCAAAATCCTCTCTGCTAGCTATTTTGAATTATTCAGTTAATTCTTGTCAAACATTCTTAGAGGCTATTTGTCAAACCCAGTTGTGTTTTCCTGCTCATTAACCATCTTCTCTCTGCTCCCTTCTCCATCCCTGTAAGCTACTGTTCAGTTCTCTGTGCTGTGGGTAGCAGCCAACCCTTTTCCACAGCCACTCTGTCATTGCCCAATGGGGTCATGAAGGAAATGGCCCTGGTGCACAGAAGACGGTGGTGCTTGCACTTAGCAACATGGACTTTGATTTGCCAGGGCTGTCTTGGCTCCATTTGCTGCCAAGTGCCCAGGTGGGCAGCAGCAGAGACCACCGCTGTTTTGCCAGTGGTGATGCGCCATTCGGTGTGGCGAGCAGCCTGATAATGTGGCATCGTTCTCTCCATGGTAGCGTTTTGTCCTTACTGGAATCAATGCTAATTATGGGAATGGATTTTTCTTCCCTGCACACAATGCTAGTGCCCAAACTCTCATCCACGGACATGGAGAAGACCTCGTTCACTGTCATGATTTTTTGTTTTTTTTTTTTTTTACTGCAGCGTTGCTTTTGACAAAGAAATGTACCTCGCAACCGAAAAAGAGCAACTATGGGACTCTGAGAAAGGACATCGAAGAGGACATCAGAAAATGACAAGACATCCACTGTTCCAGGATAGGCAGAACAAATACAGTCCCAAAAATGTTACACAGATTTCGTGCAATTCCAATCAACACCAAGAGCATTTTTCATAAAACTGAAGAAATCAAAGGTAAAATTCACAGGGAACCAGCAGAGGCCTAGCATAGCAAAAGCGGCTCTGGGCAGCAAGAACGAGCAGGCAGGGTGCATCGAAATTCTGGACTTACGGCTCACACCACAAAGCTGCAACAGCTAAACAGACAGCCAAATGGAACACTGGCCAAAACCCCACACAAAACAACAACAACAAAACGAGACTAAACAAACAAACAAAGCCTTTGTGGGCCAGTGGAATAGAACGGAGGATAGAGAAACCTCCCTAACCATACTCAGCTACCTTGCCTTTGTCAGAGAGGCCAAATTCTTTCCCTGGAGGAGAAAGAGCCTCTTTACAAATGGGGCTGGGAAAACGGCTATCTGCGTGCTGAAGATTAGCTGTAGACTCGTCCTTATCAGTATGTACTAAGCTGAAACCAAATTGAATCAAAACTTCAAATATTGAAACAGAGACATGATCTGTTTAACAAAATAGGTAAGATGTCCAGATACATAGGCATAGTTAAAGACTTTCTGCACAGAAACCTAGTTGCCTAAGAAATAATATCAAGACTTAAGAAATTGGAATACATCAGGTTAAAAAGCTTCAGTATAATAAATTAAGCCACCAACAGAGACACTTTACAGAATAGAAGTTTTTTGCTGGCTATACCTCAGATGAAGTATATATATATATATATATATATATATATATATATATATATATATATATATATATAACCAGGGATTGAACTTAAGGCCTTGCCAAGCAAGTGCAGGTGCTTATGTCACTCAGCCATCTCCCCGGCCCAAAGGACTGATATTTAGACTACAGAAAGAACTAAAAAAAATCAACTCTCCCAAGTTTAAAGACACAATCAAAAGTTGGTCATCTGAAATGAATAGTTATTTCTCAGATGAAAAGGTATAAATGATTACTCCAGAAAGAATGGCTATCATAAAGAAAACAACCAATAATAGGTGCCGGTGAAGGTACAGGAAGAAAAAACCCTGCTTCACTGGAAGTGCAAACTGACACAACTACTGTGGAAACCAGTATTAAGAGTCCAAAAAATACTAAGCATAGAAATTCCACTGGATCCAAGTATTTTTCTTTTAGGTATCTTCCTGAAGATGTAAAATCACTGTGCCACACCTCTCAAGCGACTTTCACAATAGACACTGCAAAGCAGAATGCCACCTGCGGGTGCCAACAGTGAAAATTTCCACATTATTGGTTGTACCTATCCTTACCCTGCTTCATGCCGGCAAAAGGCATCAGGCACATTATAGCCTCACTCTGTTCTCTAAAGAGCACTTGATGAAAACGGTGCAGCTGAGTTTTGAACGTAAGCATGATAAAACCTAGGCACATTTTTTCTTTAATCATATTATTTCTGGCCTGAACGTTCCTCAGAGCTAGTCTCTTCCTTTCACAAATAAGAAAATAATATTTATTCTCTCAAAGCCATAGAGGAAAGAATAAGATGTTTTGTTTCCTGGTTGTAAGTTCAGCCAACTCTTCACTGCTCTGAAGTACTTTTGACTGTTCTTTTTCTCTCTTCGTCTGGGTATCTAGCACATATCCAGGCACTTTCTACAAGCAATGCTTTGGTTAGCAATAAAGGAAGGTTCATACAAAGATGAAGAGAACACATTGTATTTTCCAGAGATAGAGACTGGCTGGGAACATTCTCCTACCCAGACTTTTCTCTTTCTAAAATCAATTGGAATTGGCCCAGATTCAGACCTTTATGGCCAACAGGATCTAACACAAAGAAGACACTAGGAACCACTTGAGCTCCCACTGTTGTCAAGAATTGGGGCGAGTTTCTGAAGCAAGAGACAGATTTTACGATGCTCCACTTTGAGTGTATCTGAGTGCAGCACTGAAAGATCTTAGCTGACAAACAACAGAGCGTGTTGGAACCCTGCAGGGAACGGACTGATCAAAAAGTGTCTAGAGGGCCTGAGGTACATACAGCTCAGTGGTACAAGTGCCGGTCAGGCAACTACAAGGTCCTGGGTTCGATTCTCAGTACCAAAAAAAACACTAAAATAAAGTGAAGTAAGTAAGATAAAATGTTCAACATTTTTTTTTTTTTTTTTTGCGGGACCGGGGATTGAAATCCGGTCCTTGCATTTGCCAGACAAGCGCTTATTCTGCTGAGCTATCTCCCCAGTCCTAGTAAGATAAAAATGTATCTAGAGAACCCTGGTCATTGACAGAGATTGTGAAGAGCTGAATCAAAATATAAAAGGCACCAGGATAGTGACAGCTAAGTGTTGATTTTGAAGACGTATTTATGGAATGACTTCCCCCGCCTCCTATAACAACTGAGAAAAAGAATATCTATGAACTACATGAAATAGTTTCAGGATTTTGGGGAACATACTCTAAATGGTTGCAGAAATAACTTCTGGAGTTAATTCCCTGGATTGGCCCAGTTCCCATCAGCTGATAGCAAAAAAATACAAACACTAAACAAAGAAATCAAGAAACAAATCACTAAAGTTTGAAGAATTGATCTATCAAAAATTGATCAAATGATACATATGACTAATTTTGATAGTAACTCTTTACCTTAAGATTTGTCTTGCAGAGGACCTGAGGCAAATGGGAATAAGATTGAGAAGAAAAAGCTAACGTTTAAATTTAAGTGTGGGTTATTCTGTTGGCTCTAAGGGTTGATCTTGTTCCAGGAAGGATTCCTCTATGATTTTACACATTTCCTCGTCACATACATACAACTGTGTGGGGTCAGATGTACACAATTTTACAGGATCAGACTGATCACATCTGTATTCTTTCACTGGGTCTTCCTCCCACTCTGGCAGGCAGGCCAGGCTGACACACACTTCCTTTGTCACAGGCCAACCCCAGGCCTGAAAGAAAGGAACCAAATTCTTCTTCACGGTTTGAGAGAACTTGGTCACCCACAGATTCATCTTGCCAGCGTTGTTATTTGGGATGTCAGAGAGCTTCTGGTACTCGCCGAAAAGCTGGATGAAGGGCTCCCAGCCAAAGCCCTCCTGTAGCTGGAATGGAGAAAACAGAGGACAGAATAACTATGTTGCCTACAAAAGTCATTTTCAACGTGAACACACACCGAGCTACAAGGAGGCTTTTGGTTATAATCTATCTTTTCTTAAAACATTTTTTTAATGAATTAAGTACAGGATCTATAGCGTTTCGCTATACAGATTGGACTCGTAATGATCCTCCTGTATTCAGACTTCTAAGCGCTGGAATTACAGGTGTGCACCACCATGCCCAGTCTCAATAATTGTCTCAGCATGTACCAGGGTGGGGCAGGCTGGGGATCAAACCCTCAGCCTCTGTGCCTAAGCAGGTACTTTAATCTGCTCAGCTCCCTGGCCAGTTCAATAGTCTATCTTTAAACGCTATAGGTAGTACATTAATTAGCATTGGAAAAGGTATCACTCATTTCCAGCAGAGGGTCTGCATTTCTCTCTCCTCCCAGAACTTATCCTCATGATGAGAAGTCATGTCTTTTTCTGCCACCGACCAACCTCGACCATAATATCTGTGCCTTCTCAACACTGGCTTCTGGGTAGGCAGTTACTTTCTATAGCGTCATTTCTTTCATGCATAAGCTTAGCTAAAAAGATGTCAATCTGCCTGACACACGAACATACTTCCTCATCTTGTATAAGTACAAGTTGTAAATGGGTAGCTGGAGTTGGAGAAGAATCAATGCTAGGATAAGGATCCTGGCATAGCATTTAAGAATCTAAAATCAGGTATCATTAAGAATCATCAAGCCGGGCGTGGTGGCGCACACCTGTAATTCCAGCACTTGGGAGGCTGAGGCAGGAGGATCAGTGTGAGTTTGAGACCAGCCTGGGCTACAAAAATGAGCTTAAGGTCAGCCTGAGCTGCATAGCGAGACCCTGTCTCAAAAAAAAAAAAAAAAAAAAAAAAAAAAAAAAAAAAAAAAAAAAAAAAAAAAAAAAAAAAAAAAAAAAAAAAAAAAAAAAAAAAAAAAAAAAAAAAAAAAAAAAAAAAAAAGAATCGTCATACATTCTACTGGACATATATTTTAAAGAAATCAAATACGTTTCAAGAAATTTTGGTCAACACTGATACGTAACTAGGGAAATTTCTTCTCTTCTAGTAAGATCTTATAATAATATAAAGAGCTGGGCGTGGTGGCTCACGCCTGTAATCCCAGCACTTGGGACACTGAGGCAGGAGGATTGGTGAGAGTTTGAGACCAGCCTGGGCTACAAAAGTGAGCTCAAGGCCAGCCTGAAATGCATAGCGAGACCCTGTCTCAAAAAGACAAAATAATAATAATAATAATAATAATAATAATAATAATATAAAGAGTTACTCTATCAAGAATATTCCAGTATTACTGATTATTTTGATTGGCTCCATGATTTTGTTTCCCATGTACGTGTCATAGCTGTGTATGTATTCCAGGCTTCAGAAAAATGCACATGGGGATCAGTTTCAGGTCCAGTAAACAGTTACCATTATATTTTCAATTCATAGTTTAATACAAATCTTACTTATGATAATAATAAAAAAAAAATCTAAGGACTTAAGGGATCACAGACTTGAAAATGAAGTAAAGTAGGACATTTCAGCTCTGGCCAATGTTATTTTTTCTTGGTTCCTCTTATGAATTCACAACCTGAGCCATTTGGAAATGTCCCGTACTATTTATAATGCACCACTATTAGAAGTCTCTGGCTCAGCAGACACTGTGCTGAGCCCTCCTCACAGGTGGAAATAGAGGCAACGGGTTGAACAAATCACCGAACTGTGGGATTGCAGTCCCATTAGGACCAAGCAGTAACATGGGGAAGAAAGTAAATAAAATCAGAAAGGCAAATATTCACGGAGACTTCCTAGAAGAGGTGTGTTAACACATAAGCTGGTGTGTTCTGGGTATGGGAAGAATACAAAACTGTCTCAAGAAGGAAAAGCAATACTTTGAAAAGCCATGAAACGGGAACCACAGGGAAGAGTCCTGGGAGGTATCAGTGTGGATTTGTAGTAGATTGAGTAGCAGGGGGCTGGGGTGTGATGCTGGAGCGCAGAGCAAAAAGGCACAGCTCAAGAAGAAAAGGGTTGCTGTTCTGTATGAAAGCAACAGGCAGTGTTTGGAAGGTTATAGAGCTAAGCTGAATGTTCACTGGGCAGCGTCCTGGAGGAGAGGTCAGCTCAGGGAATAAATGCAAGCAGGTAGGCTGTAAGGAGGCTGCTGGGCTAGTGCAGGTGACGGATGCTGGAAGTTAGATACTGGCCGTGTTCTGTGACCACAGAAAGTGAGGCGCTGAGCTTCCCAGAGCACGGGAGGACTTGGCCATCAGCGTCAAAGTTGGTCTATGGCCAGGAGCTTGGCTTTGAAGTTCAACTTTCTAGCTGAAATTCTGACTTTCCCATGAATATGTTGAGTCAGATTATTTACCCAGAAGGAACACGGTCTCGTTCAAAAGGAGGCTCAGCCCCTGGATTTGTGAAGATAGTGTGAAATCCAAACATACTATGTTCTAGTGTCTAAAGCATGGGGTCATAAGTGGGCGCTTATTTCCAATTAATTACAATGCCAGGTCTGCTCTCTCTAATGCTATACGGTCAACAGGAGGCTGCGAGTGTCTTTCAGCTTGGGATCCTGTGTCTGAAATATGGGCTTTGGGGATGACTTTCTTCAATATAACACTCACAGTCAGCAAGAAAATGGAAACGGAGGTTATTTTCTAAATTAAATATAGCATTACTTACTTCCTAATGAATCAGTACTTGCCTCTTTTTGAGATTTCACCAGAAAAATTCCAGATTGAATGCCTGACAACCAGGTCATGGTTCTTACTATGTTTTCTACGTCATGATTTGTGTTGGTTCTTGTCATCATTTTGGAAGATACAAAGATAACTTTTTGTAACTGCCAAAGTTGAGTGATACTATAAGACTATCTGACCAGAGGAATGTTCTTAAGCTATATTTTTGTAATAACCCATGTGCTTTCATTTATTTCCAATAGGTTATTTGGTGGACCAGCGAGGGAAATCACTTCAGTATTCACCCATTGTCCATTGCAGGTGAGTTGTATCTGAACCATCAAGACTCCCAGCATGCCACCCATCTGTCACATTTCATGTCCCACTGGCTCAGCTGGCAGGCATGGGAAGGAGTTGTAGGGCCCTTAGGTCAACAGGAAGTACCATAGCTGTGGAGTCTGGTGGGCCCCTTATTTGTCTGTGGTATCATAGTACCTGAAGATATGTTTCCAGAGCTGTCCACCCCTCCCAGCTTCTCAGAGGAGCTCCCTTGTCCATGTAATGTTTTATCCTCCGCTTCCGTTGTTGTACAGAGAGAGCAGAATGGGCACGACACCTGGGAACACCCAGAACGGTCTCATTCACATAGACAGACCAGAGGTTACAGGTGGCTTCCGTGGTATGTTTATAGAAATTCCATGAGCCTGCTTGTTGGTTGTGGCCTAGCTCATGCAAGGCACCCCAGGTGCCATGGGCTTTTATCCTTTTTTCATTGAGGATGTTTGGTACTTCTTCCATTACTGACATGATGGGATAGCCAGCATGCAAAACACCTGAAGGAAGTGACAAGAAAAAAAAAAAAAGGGACATGTAACATCTTCTCAGAAGACTGGAGCACAATGAGCAATCCCACACTGATCTAAACTACCTGGATTTATCCTCTGTACAAGCTCTGTTGCTGACTCTGTGGTCTCCCATTTTCTTAGACATTTTTGTTCCCACTGAGTCCTGGAGAACAGGTATGTATGGGGTCGGACTCTGAGTTTCCTGGTTCATTTTTCTCTCATTTTCAGGTGGGTAATGTGTCATGCCTTGATGGTCTGCTCCTGCAACTCTGAGGGAGAATGCTAAACTTCTCCCTTCTCCAATTTAGTTCCACTATATTTTATTGATCATGTGGAAAGCCTCAAAGTAGGTATTGGGCTTTTTAAAAAAATTTTCTCTGCTACCTGAATTTTCTCCAGGTTTCTTAAGCTTTAACAAGACCTCTTGACTCTGCTTGAGGGCACAGAGGGTTTCTGTTCCTTCTCCTTCTCTACCAATTCGGAATCCACCCCAGGCTTCTCTGTCCCAGGAGGCCACGGATGAAGTTCCCACCCTTAGGCTCTTTCCTTGTTATTGCTCCATAATATCTCATTTCTTGGAAGATGTAAACAATTATTTACATATTATTGACAATTATGGCATCCAAGCACATATTGTTTAAAACGTCCTCTATTTCATCACACCAAAATTTCCCCAGAATGCTTTGCAACTCAACACTATCTATTCTGCTTAAAAACAGAAATTGCAGATTTTCTCCCAGGGCACCCACCATATCTGATCTGAATATCAAACACGATCCGCTCCGGTCTGTGGAAGGGGAAAGGTTTGGCCGCCAGATGGGCCACAGCCCGCATCATATCGTCCCAGAGCTTGAGCAGAGACTCGGGGTCTTCCACTTTCTGGAGGTGGGGAGTCGACGCTGTCAGGATGATGCTATCAGTGGCCAGCTCTCCCCATGGGACTTCACTCTTGTCGATAAGCTTTTTCCACTCTTCCTGAGATGTCTTACCTGGAGTAAGGAGCAGACAGCCTGTCCCGCACCGCTTTGCCTTGCTTTTCTTTATTGCGGTGGTGAGACCACTTATTAAGGGCTACCTGGCTTTTACCCCTGTTGTGCTGCTGGGCCTGCAGATCAGCATAGAGCCACAGACGTGGGGGCCTATATTACACAGGATGGGTTTTGTTAAGTTTGTCAAGAATAAGGCCTACTTTAATAGATACCAAGTGAAGTTTAGAAGATGATAAGAAGGCAAAACTGATTACTACGCTAGGAAACACTTGGTAATCCAGGACAAAAATAAGTACAACAACCTAAATATAGGATGATAGTTGGTGAACCTAACATTACACAAACTATGTGGAAGATTGCTTATGCCCATATTGGAGGGGATATGATAGTTTGTGAAGCACATATACATGAACTACCAAAATACAGTGTGAAAGTTAGCCTGACAAATTATATCGCAGCGTATCATAGTGGCCTGCTGCTGACCCCCAGGCTTCTCAGTAGGTTTGGCATGGATAAGATCTATGAAGGCCAGTGGAGGTGACTGGAGTTGATGTGGTGAGCATCGGTGGCAAACCTGGTGGCTTCCCCTGCTATTTGGATGCAGGTCTTGCCAGAACTATGGCTGGTAATAAAGATTTTAGAGCCCTAAAGAGTGCTGAGGATGGAGGTTTGTTTGTCCCTCACAGTACCACATGATTCCCTGGTTATGATTCTGAAATCAAGTAGCTCAATGCAGAAGTACATCGGAAGCACAGCATGGGTCAGAAGGTCACAGATTATATTCGCTACCTAATGGAAGAAGGTGAAGATGCCTACTAGAAACAGTTCTCTCAGCACACAAAGAACAATGTAAATCTAGACATAATGGAGAAGATGGGTAAGAAAGCTCATGCTTCTATATGAGAGGACTCAGTCTATGAAAAGAAGCTAAAGAGAGAAGTTAAAAAGAAGAGGTGGCACTGTCCCAAAATGTCCCTTACCCAGAAGAAAGATCGGGCAGCTCAAAAGAAGGCAAGCTTCCTCAGCACTCAAGAGTGGGCTGCTGAGAGTTAAACCAAATTTCTATGAAGATTTTTCAGATAAAGACCAATAAATGTATTCATCAAGCAATTACTTCTTTGTTAAGCTCTTGTTGTAAGAGTCTAGGAAACAAACTAAAGCAAAGGAGTTACCAGGTTTCTTTTTTTTTTTTTTCTTGTTTCAGAATCTGTGTTTATTCAATCATTTTTATGGCCGGCTCAGCCCGCCCCGAGGGCAGGGCCGGCACAGCATGTGGTGCCGGGGATTGAACCGCGGTCCCTGAAGCCGCCCAAGCTTTTCCAAGCAGGCGCTTTAGACCACTGAGCCATCCCTCCAGGCCCCTGGGTTTCTTTTCTTAAAGAAACAGGTACATTATTTTTTTCCAGAGAAAAACCATCTTGTGTGTTGACTACAGCAAAGTCCACACTTCTTGGGCTTCTGTTCTCTTCATTGTCCCTCAAATATTAAAAGTTTGGCAAGCAGCAACGACAACAAAAAAAAGCTACCTGATAGCAAATCAAGACTTCTTGCTATGAAATGAAGCAAACCCTTCCCCTTTCCCACCTTATTTATTCAGACAAGGTGCGTCTTGCTCAGCCAGTTGCCACCACACTGCTTCACACACCCCTCCTCCCATAGACCCTCGATCTCCCTCACGTCAGTGCCTGGTCTCCTTCCAGTCCCTCTTCTGGTCCAGACCCATGGTGAATCCCAATCTCCTACTCACCCAATTTGAAGTATGGAGCTGACACGGCGCCACTGATAGTGACTGTCACTGTGCCCAGTTTCCAGGAAGAGGGCACCACGATATAGAGGAGGCCACCCCAGAGCCAGGAGACTTGATTTTTGGCATGGTTTAACCGGTATTCCTGAGTCGCCACAGGGGGGCGAAAATAATTGTTGTGGTTACTTGTGTTGTCCGTGTGGCAGCCTATGAGGATCTGTTAGGAAGAGCACAGCTCGTTAGGCCACTCGGGACACAGTGAACATTGCTGCTGTGAGGGCAACAATGTAGGGACACCACGTGTGTGTTTAAGGTCAGACAGAATTCTGTTTTGGACGGAAGGAAGAACATTCCAGAATGACAAATGTCCCTTGTATGAGTAGAGAATCATTTTTGCTTTTGCACTTTATCGTGGGCCCCCTTTGGGCTATACTTATTTCTTATTTGAGACTTTTGAAAAAAAAATTTGGACAAAACCAATTCCAAGACAAAGACTGCCTTCAAAACTATGTATTTGTTATTTCCAGTGACTCTCAGATAAGAAAGTTCAGGGGAAGGAACCCTTTTAGCTACACTGGGGTTACAGTTTAGACAACACATGGGTATTTCTGGTACTATAAGAGAAAGTAAGAGTCAGCCAAGCTTCGATACTGTGTGCAAGATGAGGCAAAACTTTTATTATGTGCCAGGCTCTGTCTTATGTTTTATGTTCTGCTTTCCATTCAGAATTTCTGGAAACTTTCCGACTTTTTGTGACTACTTTGCTGGTTCATACAGTGGAGTTGGTACTTTCTTCCCTAGTGGGTTTGTTGAGAGCATCCTAAACCATATGGAAAGAAGCTAAGGGCAAAGGAAATACTAATCTCTCTGAGATGAAGGGCTGCAGCCTTACCCTCAGGTTGGCAGCAATAGCATTTTCAGGCAGTGTAATCTCTGCAGTCTGCCCTCCACATAAGTAGAGTCCAGTGCTCACCTTGGAATTGCGGTGTCCTGATAAAAACCATAAGAAAGGGTGAAGGATTTCCCTCCTGGTCATTCCACCTCTATCTGAATTCCCACAGCCCCTCCCGAGGTGATGGGGTCTCCTGAACACTGTCTAACTCACAAGGTGGTATGACTCAGGTCCCTCATACCTCATTTACAATTCCCCAAAACTATCTTCTTGAACGTTTATGACAAAGAAAGGAGGTAGCGTTTCTCAGGAGAAAGGACCGTGGAGTACTGTTGACGTAGTCAAGCCCACCCTTTTCCTGGTCTTAATACAGCCCTGGGTCACTTCTCCATTACATACCATCGTTGATCTCAACAGTGACGGGGCTTTCTGTGGGAGGGAGAAAGGAGGGATTACTGAGGAGTAGACTGCTTTCAGTTCCTGTTTTGACCAATGAGACAGCCAGAGATATCAGGACAGCCTCAGGGCTTCCTTTCTTGATAGTACGAGCTCTGTTTATAATCGGTAAGCCCTTCTTCCACTTGAACATTTGAATAATACGGTTCCTCATAGACTCATAGATGGGAATGTCTTTATGTGGGATTTGAAACACACAGTGACAATCTCTCATTAAATCACCCGACCAGGTCTTTTCAAAGTTCTCTCCTTTTTCATACAACACAGTCTCAAGTTGCGAGAGAGCTCTGTGGAACTGGTAGTTTGTCGCTCCTGGCTTGGGGACTGGGAAGGAGCCTTGATTAGCTGTCTCACCTAAGATGACAAGACCGAAGCTTTGAAGGCATGGGTTAGTCGGATACTGGTTGATGCAGCTTTTTCCTGGGAACTTAGCGCTCCACCACCATGCTTGTGCACCAATCATCAATCCTCCACCTTCAGCCACAAATTCCTCTATCTCCTTGGCATTCTTGCTGTCCAGTTGGTAACAGCAAAAGACATTCAAGTCACTGGTGAGATGCTGTGTTATCCTCCACTCCAAGTTATTCGTTGATAGCATAGACATCAGGCATGTAAATCTTGACTGGAGTCCGATCTTGCCCTTCTTCTTCTCTGACAGCCAGCGGAAGGCATTTAGTATAAGTGGGCTCAGCTTTGAGCTGGCGATCATGGACTCATGGCCTATCAGCACAACACGCCCACGGCCGTAGAGGGAAGCTGCGAGAATGCAGTTGGATGAGTTATCTATTCCCAGGGGAAAGGCCAGCTCCCCGTGCACCAGGAGCCGCGAGGGGATTCCTGTACCACGGTTGTCTACCGTAGTGAGGCCCTCCAGGATCCGCTGCTGGTGCTGGCCAAGATCCTCGCCACACCTGCAAAGACATGGCCCACGTTAGTGCTGGTCGAAAGCAAGAGCGTCCAAGAAAACTGCAGAGGACACCCAAGGCACAGGTTCCTTTGGTACAAATTCTGCAAGAGGAAACACAAGGCAACGCTGTTTTAATCTTTGCTCATCTTAGGATCCATTTTAATTGGAGGCATTCACTATTACAGAAGTATACATTTTTGTTTATTAGTCATAGTATATCTTCATTGCTCTCCAGGGATATTTTCGTGGATGTTCTTCTTTGTTTTTATGTATTTAGGACAGGGTCTACTGGGGATGCAGGGTCTCACTATGTAGATCACACTTATAGTGCTCCTCCTGTTTTCAGCATCCCAGAGTGCTGGGATTACAGACGTGTGCCACATACCCAGTCTCAATCACCATTTCAGTGCAACCCAGGGATGGGGCTGGCAGGGCACTCTGGAGATCAAACCCCTGCATCTGCATCTGCCTAGGGAGGTGCTTTATGGCAGATGAAGTTCTCTCTCAATTAATATTTCTTGACTATTCTAGCTTAAAAGTTGTTCCCTTAAATCATGAAAAATATGAAGCCAATCGCATTCGAAAAATCGGCTATCATCTGTACAGATAAAGCATATATTCTACATAGATACACACTCATACACCAGTAAAAAAGGGCTGAGAATTTCTCACACTATCCTTGCGAGAATATTTGGTTATCTCTTACTATGTTTTCTTTTAGTAGGTTTTCATTTATTTAAAAAACTCTTAACTTTCTGGGGAATGAACTCTAGGCCTTTCACATGTAAGGCAAGAGCTCTGTGACTGAGTTGTGCCATAAGCATCCAGCTACTTATAATTTTTCCAAAAGTCTCTCTGAAATTATCGGGAGAAAAATGTTTAGTCTATTTCTCATTAAAAGGTCAAGTAAAAGTATCAGCATGTTTGAAACAGTGGGATAAAGTAACAATGTTCTGCATTAAGTTGAATTTACAGGGTTGTCAAAAAACATGGAGGAACTGAATACACTTTGGTATGCTGTATCCACTGTTGTGGTAAAGTCAGCAGTAATAAATGAGTGAAAAACATAACATAAAAACATATCCAGAACAATGATACAGTTAATGTTATTTTTAAAAATTTTTATCCACCTTAATGAGAAAAAATAACAATTAAAACAGTTTTAATACAGGCTAGTAGGACAGTTACAATAGTTAACACATTGCATATTGTTGTCTTCATAGTAGTTATTCAGAGGACAAGATGCAGACATGATATCTTGTCTAAACAATATTAGTACAAACTTTTCTTCTCATTGAACTAGGAGAAAGTAGCTGTGTATCTATCCTAACTATTTTGTGTATGTGTGTGTGTGTGTATGTGTGTGTGTGTGTATGTGTGTGTGTGTGTGTGTGTGCGTGTGTGGTCTTTTATTTATATTCCTTTTTTTGTTTTGTTTTGGCAGAGTTGGGTGTTCCATTGCTGTTAGAGAAGCTGTATCTAGAGAAGATTTTAAATGACCTTTTTATTCTTGATGCCAGTTCAAAATCTTTAATACTTGAATTTAGCAAAATAAGCCAATATAGCCCAATAGCCCGCAGCAGTAGTTGATTATCAGCAGAGCGGGAAATGTTCAGAAGTTATTGTCTTGAGCCTTTAACAGCTCAGCATATTAATATGGCATTACTTTTTATATCTTGTGGTTATACTTTTTTTGCCAGATGGTTAAGCCCAAGTTAGAGCATGATCTATATAGCTAAAAATGTAACTATTAATGTTATTGAAAAATTACTTAGAGGGGTTGCTTGGTTTCTAGCTAAGTGTCCCCCCAAAGCCTTATGAGTCCACAGCTGGGACTCCGGGGAGGTGACTGGACCATGGACTGCAATACACATCTCTGGATTGATCTACTGATGAGCTTATAGCGGGGTATGCTGTTGGGAGGTGAAGCCTGGTAGGGAATGGAGCGCTGCTGGAGGTGTGGCCTGGAAGGCTGCGCAGCCCTCCTCCTCCCTTGATCCCTCTCTGCTTCTGGGAGTCAAGTCATGAACTATCCGTCCTCTGCACATCTCTGTGCCATGCTGGGCTTCCTGGGGTCAGCCGACTGTGGACTGAAGCCTCTGTAGGCTGTGAACTAAAGAAATCCTCTTCTTTTAATTTGTGGGTGTTGGATGTCAAGTATTATGTTTCAGCAATTAGAAAGTTATTAGTACAATGTCTGTATTAGAAAGTTGTTTATAATAGCTGAATAAATTAACTGTGGTGGACATTTGTCTCCATTTTTGCTGCCCATATCTTTCTTGCCACCAAAAAGTTATGTCTTAATATGTTTTCAGCATACAATTGAGAAAATATTTTCATAGTTTTTCTTCTCTTCTTTCTAGTAATAAATAGCTGCAGTTAAGACATTCACTATAGGTTTAGGTATTTATAGAGATTTCACAGCTAATTTTCAATTTTATATTTTTTTAAGTTTATTTTTTATTTATTTTTATTTCTTTTGTTTCAGAACCTTTGTTTGTTTATTCACTCATTTTTTTTATGGCTGGCTCAGCCCACCCCGAGGGCAGGGCTGGCACAGCATGTGGTGCCGGGGATCGAACTGTGGTCTCTGAAGCCGCCCAAGCTCCTAAGCAGGGGCTTTACACCACTGAGCCATCCCGCCAGGCCCCTCAATTTTATATTTTTGAAAGAGAAAATCTTCATGGTTGAGATCTTCTGTGAATGTGCTACTTGTACCAACGGCTGAAATCATATTGTAATATGTGCAGAAAAGATGGTAAAAAATTTTAAATGAACTTTAATGGTGCATAATTCCTTTCATTCAACTCGTGAGAATTTTGTTGGAATTTTTTTTCAGAAGCAGAGGCTTCTGAAATCTATCCATGCAGAGTAGGTGACTGAGAGCTCTGGTTCTTTCCAGAGGGACATAGAAGACTTACCCACTGAGAAGACAAATTATCTCATTCTCATGCTTATCAAATAATTGCCTAATGTTTTTCCTAATTTTTAAAAAGTATAAAACAATAGTAAGCTATGTCATATTTGGAAGAAAACTCAATGAACTGATCAAAAAGCATCTATTAGAATAAAAACCGATAAGCCGATTAGAAGCATTCCTGGTGAAACAAAACAGTCAGGTGATCAAAGGGACCCTTTATTATTGTTCTTTGTCTTAATATTAATGGATGTCTCAGCTACTGTGAAAAGCAAACATTAAATTGGATGAGCAAAATTTCCACAATTTCCTGGAAAGATTTTCTACTATAAAACTCAGGAGAATCAACTGAGACAAAATACTATAACTAATAAGAAGGCTTAGTAGGGTGTTTAAACACAAGGCAACCACAAATTTCAACAAATGTCCTATTAATTAGGAAATAGGAACTATAATTTTAAAATATCAATTATGATTTTTATTTGGATTTTTTTGGGGGGGATCAGGAACTGAACTCCAGACTTTGTGCTGCCCAGGCAGAGACTTGTGCCACTGAGATAGATCCCTGGCATGATTCCAAAGCACAAAAAATATGCAAATGACAAGATTTTGCTGGCAAGAATTCTACAAACATTTTCTGCTGAATTCTTTAAATTTTGAAACAGTGTAGAGAAATACTTGAATAAGTGAAGACATGCACATGGATGCTAAGTGAGTCCTTTCAGCATTTTACAATGTCAGTTATTGTTATGATTTGTGTATAGGTGTCCCCGCAAAGCCTTATGCAGTCATGGGGCAACTTCTGGAGTTTGTGATTTGTTATTGTGGGTGTGGGTGCTGCACCTCCTCTGGGGCAGGTGATTTGCATTTCAATGTAAGGAAGGAAGGGAAGTTAGCTGCTTCTACCCTTCCCTTCATTCTTGCTCTTAGCTGTAGCCATGAAAGGTTGCCCTGTACTGCTCTGCCTTGGAGCCAGCTGAATACGGACTGAAACTTCCAGTAACTGTGAGATAAACTTTTCCTTCCCTCAGTTTGAGTGTCTAGTATTTATCCCAGCAATGAGAGAAGAGCAACTAAGACAGAATTTGGTACTGCAGGATTGGGATCATTACTGTGACTAAACTGACTATGTGAATGACAAACTTTTGGGACTTGGTTATGGGAAGAGATAGGAAAGGTTTGGAGAGGTCTTCTACCCACAAAGAACTGGAAAAGCTTCAGCTGTTCTGTAGGGGAGATTTTGGTCAGAGCTCAGATCAGAAGACTGAGAGAAGGCCTGCCTGTAAACACGAGGCTGGGGAAGTTTCTGCTGAGGACTGCATTGGTTGTTGGTTTCTGGATCATTTGTGTTTTGGCTTAGCAGAAAAGTTATCTGCATGTCCAGAGACTTTGCCTGAGAGTGAGTTTAAACATGGCAGACTGATGAATCTTTCGAAAGATATTTCAAAGCAGCCAAATATTGGGGCAGTGGCGTGACTGTTATTTGGGGCTTTTCACCAAATTTATGTTGAGAATCAAGAGCAAGGAGCCCAGCAAGATGATTTAAAATATTGCGAGCTTGGCCAGAAAGGAAGTGCCAATAAAACTGTGGACTACAAAGATAGAGCTAAGAGGGTCTCCATAGCTGAGAAGGAACCAGAGACTAGAAAAGATGGCCTGAGGGCACCACAGGAAGTGGCAGGGCTCCACCTTCTGCAGCCTCAGAACTGCAAAGGTCAAGGCTTTTGCCTTGAGGGGAAAGCCCCTGAGCTCTTTGTCCTGGAATGGCAGTGGTGGCTGCACCAGGTTCCAGAACGGTGCCTGCATGGAGAATTTATGTCTCGGAACCAGAATCAGCAATGAGAAAAGAGTAACTAAGACAATTATCCTTAAAGAATCAATAAGTTGAAAATAATCCTGCCCAGGATCTGAACATATTTTGCACGAACTTGATGAATTGGTGGTTTGGGTTCATATGGAAATGTCAATATCTAACAGCACATACGAAACTGTGGAAACGTTTAAATGCTGACAACAATTTGTTGCTGCACACAAGAAGTTGCTTCAGGGTTCTGGGGATGTAGCTCAGTGGTGCGACACCTGCCTAACCAGTACAATGTCCTGAGTTTGTGTCCCAGTTCCAAAAGTAGTAATAGTGAAATTGACTCAAAGTTTGAGTAGCAAAAGGAGCTCCATTGATCCAGAATTAGAAGACTAGATCAATGATACAGAGGAAAGAGTTAAAAACAAATTCCTATACATACGAGTGCTTATTGTATATAAAAAGATATTTAAAGCTGATGAGTAGACTGTTGCTTTTTTGATAAACATTGCTGTCTTAATTGGTCAGACATTTAGAAATCATTTATGTTAATATTTTCCAACTATTTTGGCACCAGGAAATGGGGCTGCTGGCAGGGTTTTAATAATAGTAATTCTGCAGACATGTGACCTATGGTGGTCTCTGTGAGTTAAGATCCCTCTGCCAATGCTGATTTGTATTTGTTACTGCCTCCGAGGGCTAACATTGTCACCTAAGCTCCACCTGAGGCCACCAGGTATTAGATGCTCATAAGGTGCTCACAGTCTCGATTTTCTGTGCAGTTGACCACAGGGTTGCGGGCCTATGAGGATCTAATTTGGTAGATGATAGCAGGGAGCCATTATAAAAACACATGAAGATTCCTTTCCTTACCTGGAGCTTACCAGTGTTCGTGTTGCCCAGTACCTGATATATACATATATCATAATGATCCCTATGGTTATCATACCAAAATGTAAGATATAAGTCTTGCTTAAACTTGTCCTTAACCACCTCGCAGAAAAGTTTAACAATAAGGCATAAAACGGAAAGCTAGATTAGAATGCTGAGCCATAAAAGGCTTAAATCAACAGCTTCCAACATTGTCAGTTTTACCAGTAACCCACTGCAATTATCAAACGTTGGATTATGTATACAACTACTTTCTCTTAGTTCAGTGAGAAGAAATTTGTTTGTACCAGTAATGATTTGAAAAATTATAACATCTACACCCTGGACTTTACATAACTAATAGGAGGACAACAATATGCAGTGTATCAAATATTGGAATGTACTACTAATGTGTTCTAAAACTGTCACATTGTTATACATTGTTATTTCTTATTAAAAGTAATAAAATAAATTATGCTCAAGAAATAATTTAACCAAGATAAATTTCATTTACATAAATATCAATGGACCGTTTCATACACATGTGCATAAACATGAGCTGCTCAGTAATAGTTTGAAATATGCTTATTCTATTTGCTTTTGCTCATAAGTACCATTTCAGAAATGAGCAAGCGTGTTCAGTGGTGCAATATGTAAATAACAAAGTTATTCTCTTTTTGAAATTTAAAAAAAAAAAGAAAGAAAAGCGGCACTTACTTGACATGGAATGGAATATTGGGCACCTTTGTAGAGACCTCGAAGTGTTCTGTGTCCCCATAGACATCAGTGAAGTACACGCCAGCGACACTTGTCACCAGATTCCCAGGGAAACCGGACAGCACCTTGTCACAGCCGTGCTGACTGGCCCAGTGCCAGGCCTGGCCCCCGATGAGCAAGCCCCCGCCATGCTTCATAAACTGGATGAGCTTTTCGGTCAATGTGGTTTCGTAGGCACTGATACAGTATGCCCCCTGGGGCTCTCCGGGTTCTGGCACAGTCTGTGCCTCTACCCCAGCATCCTTCAGGAGGCTCACCAGGGGTTCCAAGGATGGGTGCACCCCAATGGGGGCTTCAGGGGAGACACGAAGCCAGCCCACCGCATTGACGAGAAATGGAGTCAAGCCAGCATGGGACAAGTAGCATTCGTGAGACAGGACGACAAGGCGGCCCTGGCCATAGGAGGAGGCAGCAATGAGCACCTGGCCCTTGCTGTTGACCATCACGGGGAAGGAGGCCTTCCCAATGAGAAGGAGCTCACTGGGTATGAATTCTTTGGGAAGATCCCAGCTGGTCACTCCTTTCATGAGGACCTCGAACGCATCAGAGGGCGTTGCCATGGTTCTATCAGTGGCTGCAGAGGAAAGCAAAGACTCAGTACAACAAAGGAAAGCAGAAAATTTTCTACATCTATCCTAAAGGCAGTCTTTTTCATAGAATGCGAAGGTCAGGGGATCTGCAGACAGCACAGCCATGGTGCTATTCTATTTGGAAGTCCAGATAATTAGGGACATGCATAACTCCTTTCTAACTACTGAGCTGAGTGAGAAAAGGAAAGGTGACTTTGCATTCTGAAAAGTAAAGAGGCCAGGTAAACTGCTTCAAAATTTCAGCAATGTCCCAGACTTATTGTATTATAGTCAGTGGTTGGTTTTCAAATAATTGAAAAAGCTCTGGAAATTTAGAGAAAACAGGAGGAAACTTACTTCTGAGGTATCCTGGTGTGCCTACTAATAGAACCTGTTGCTGGCCAGTGTGCCTTTCCACCTGTAACCAGAGAGGTGGCCACAGGCATATGCGGTCATTCATTCTCAGGTATTTTCTTATCACAACCAAACAGAATGAGGCCCAGTTTTACCACAAGCGCAAGGCTGCTAAGCCCCAACGTCTGCACACAGAAGAAAGGTGTTGGCCCAACCTCCCTCCCCTTGTGCCTGCAAAGGAAGGCAATCTACACCCTAGAAAGTCAGTGAAGCTCACCTGGATGGTTGAGACTAAAGCTCAGTTCTCCTAGGGAAGAGAAGAGACGCTTGAGTAGAAGTAACACATGAGTGGCCTGAAGCCTATATATAGGGAATGAGCTGAGGTTATCTGCCAACATATCCTGCTTCCTGGTTCCTGTTGGATGGGTTGTGTTTGACTTGGAGACTTCTCTGAACACGTAGGGGTTACTCACATCGTGCTTTTTTTAGCTCCTTGAGCCCCCTCTCTCGGTGTCTTGATCTATCCGTCAGCAGCGTGAAGTGATGTAGCTGTCAGATTTTCTCAGCTCTTCCACTTGCTCTGTGGCTGTCAGTTTCATACACTATATAAGAGTACATCCCAAGAGCTAGCAAAGGAATCTCTGGGAAGCTTCTCTCACATTCAGTAGCAAACGTGAAGAACTGTTGTGCGAAATGGTGGTTCGTTTAGACAAAGCCTTTTCTAAATGAGCAAAAAGAAGAAGATTTGCAGCTTCTCTGGCCATGTCTCATGACAGGGTCCTTGGAGGAGACTCATTTCACCTTTGTTTCAGTGCTGGGTTAGGAAACAGCAGTGCTGCTGGTGGAAGATGCCCAGGCCAGGGGATCTACACAGAGAAGAACCTTGGTGTTAGTTGATTAAGAAGCCCAGATGACCAGGGGCAGACTAGAGAGGCTGAGCTGGGTGACTTGGGTGACTGTTCCATTGTAAGGCACTAGGCCATGCGTCCTGGTATCGAGCGGGGCCAGCTACAGCGGTGGTCCCTCACAAAATTCCCGAGTCAGTGCTCAGAGTCTGGGAAGAGCCCTAACACTGGATAGTGATCCACCAAGAGATAATATTTCAAAATCCATTCCCTGTGGGGACATTTGATAGGTGTCCCTAATTATCTTTTATGCTTAATTTAAAATGCTATTCAGCACTTTTCAACCAATGAATGTGTATTTCAATGCAAGTGTCTCTGCTATCAAAGTTTTGTCCCTTGTGTATTCCAAGTTACGACTGCAACAGAAAAAGCTCACTCGTGTTTTTCTCAAGCGTTGCTTCTATGGCTGGAAGAAGTGGGTCAGATGATGAATTCTGCTTAGCAGAGAAAGGAGAAATGAGTGAGCCCTGTACAGTATAAACCCATACATGTTAATGTTAGTGAGGGAGACACAGTGCGAGTATGCTAAGTTATGTGAGAAGAGGAAAGGAGAGAGTGAACTAAAGTGAACAATCAGTGTGTGGATGAGGAAAGCGGTGGCACGAAACACATCCCCTGGAGAAGCAGAAGAAAGAACTCTGTGAAACTGAGAGTACACAATACTTAGTGACCAGAAAGTAGAAATAACAAAGCTTCAGATTACTTCTTTAAAAAGATTTCTCTCGGGGGGGAGATGAATCAAGGTGGGGGGTGAGGGGGGAGGCAGAAGAAAAAAATCAGGAGGGAAAAGAAAGCAAAGAAAGAGATGAGGCGATGATCCAGGTAGAATAGATACTGTGAAAGGGAAAGACACCATGCAAAATGAAGGAACCACTGTGATGGGGAGAGGAAGGAAGGCAGGCAGGCAGGCAGGCAGGCAGGCAGGCAGGAAGGAAGGAAGGAAGGAAGGAAGGAAGGAAGGAAGGAAGGAAGGAAGGCAGGCAGGCAGGCAGGCAGGCAGGAAGGAAGGAAGG
>PVJA010022444.1:0-34246 GCA_004027025.1 Myocastor coypus
CTCTCCCCCCCACCCCGCCCCCAGCACTGCCATCAAGAATCCTCAGAGAGTGGGAGGGATGTGTTGATTAGAGTTCAACATCATTGCACTTGACTCCAAAGCAAGTTGACTCAGCTGCCTGCTGGTTAGACTAGCACACTTGACTGTACTGCTTCCCATTTTCACCTGCATGTCTCATGTATATTTTGTAATCAGCAGTTTTAGAACTGAGCTAATGGTGTTGTGCCCAAATCTGTCCATGTATCATGCTAAAGTTTGCCAGCCTCCACCTGGGTGTTCTTGCTGGCCTCATGGCTAGGCTTGACACCTTCCATGTCTTTCGTCATCCGCTGTGGTCAGCATGAACACTTGTCTTTCTATGCAGCCAGGTAGTCTCCCTGTCCTGGCAAAATCACTGCAGAAGCCTACGAACTAATGCCTATACCTGCTGCTGTCCTGGACAACCTACCTTTCTTCCCAAGACATACGGAAGCACTCTATTTTCTATAAAAATTGCATTTTCTGTCTAGGACTCTTATCCCCCTTAGTTGGTAAGAAAGGTAAATTTAACTTTTCATTTCTTGAGAAAGCAAACAGAAAAGAAACACTATTTGCATTTCATACTCTCCCCATGATATTCCGTCACTCCTAGACAACTGTCCTTAGTGATCATTTCTTAGCAGAAATTCTCTTACATTTTGTTTACCGCAAAACATCTCATATTCCAACTCAACCTTTGAAATGATTTCTCTGGATGTGTAATTATTGGTGTGGAGCCCCTCATTCACCCAGTCCCTCACTTCCATCTTCCCCAGTTTGAAGATATTATTAGGCTACATGCACATTATCCAATTACATTGACTGAAAATGCTTGGCATAATTCTTTCCATTTGAAAAACTACAGTCTTCATTGTTGTATGAGACCTAGTAGCCATAATTAAAATGCCCATCATTTTTTAGAATAGTGTAGAGATGTGTATTTTGCTTGACTTAAGGAAACAAACAGCTTCTTAACTAGATTCACATAAATCCCATGGGTATAAAACTCATGACATTTAAAAATATCTTATTAAGAACATTGATTATGTTTAAATTATAAGACCCACAAATGATTATGGAAATTGAAATGAAATATTCATACAAGTAGTGCAGAGCCAGAGTCATCCAGAGTTCCGGGTAACATTTTTGCTGAGTAGAAAGTAGCTCTCATGATGGACACCTCACCTGTTTCCAGCACAACTGCGAAAGAATACACCCTTTCATGAATTTACTTGTAGCTTTCTGTGTCCAATTTTGGTTCTCTTTTCAAAAGTACTTGGCAAGAAACCTACACTTTCATCTGTATCACACACAACCCCCCACCAGTATTCAAACAACGTATCTGCACTCCCGTGTCTTGCCTATATTTGCTCTTTGCTTAAAAAATTAAATATGATATTGTTTTGTATCTTTCCAAATGCATCTTTTCTGTCCTCTGTTTGTCCTCATAAATAAAGTTTCTCAGATTTGGAGGCCTGAAATCTTCCAGGAACACAAATACACTTTGAATTCCTTTGTATATTATTCAAATCTATTTCTAAATAGTTTTTATACCCTTGGCCTCTGAATGTAAACCAGTGAAATACAGTTTCATTCTGCTATAAATTAAAGACCTGATTCACATGTGCCCTCCAACATGTAGCTGATCTGCGGTTTGATACACTGAACATACCTGAGGTCTTTTTTCTCCCAGTACATATGCTTTTCCATATGTCTGATCCTCATTTTTGAGAAAGTAATTAACACATACATGAATATAATCATATGTAGATTTATGCATGCAACCTTCACATTTTTATATGATATCTTCAAACTCACAGATTCAAGTACACTATCATCTAAGCCGCTTTCATTTCTTTTTTTTTTTTTTTTTTTTTTTTTTTTTTGTGTGTGACTGGGGTTCAAACTCACGACCTTGCACTTGCCCAGCAGGCACTTGTGCCTCGGAGCCATCTCCCCAGCTCCCTAAAGCCGCTTTCACTTCTTCCAGATGAAGTAGACAAATCAATGCTAGAGATTAGAATCATTTGAAATGAAAACTCTCACATGATGAAAGATTATCATTATTATTTGAAGCATTCCAAGGAAGGATAGATAGCAGACTCTTACTATGTTCTTTCTTGTTCCTCTTTCTATTTGGTACCTTTCCTTGCTAAGATACTCTTTATGATATTTAAAATCTCAGGTTCACTTTTGCACTTGGACTCAAATACCCTCATTTGTTCAGGTACCCATTTCCCAAATGCCAGACCACTAGATCCCGAGGCTGTGTTCTGCTACTCTAATCACAGGACATAAAAATTAGATGACTCAATATACAGTCATTCAATGATTGTGCCCTCTCTTTGTCTTCAAACTTAGAATATCAAAAGCTGTTGCATCTCATGTGTCCTTTTCTTGAGTTATGCTATAGATAACTATCTAAACATAAGGATTCCTTTGAAACTCAGGAGCAGAATTCCCTGCAAGCTAAAACCGAGGGTTTATTTGGTGTCATGAATAACTCTTTTCATGCATTATTTCTTGTAAGCTTCACAACAAGCTTATGAGTTGGACTCCATTGTTGCTCTTTGTTGCAATGGAAATGGAGCTCAGAGAGGTCGGCTGCTTCACCTCATGTCCCCCAGTTGCCAAATGAAGTCAAAGTGTACACAAGGTTTCTCTGAATGAAGACCTGCTGCTTTTAACTTTGGAGATGCACAAGCATACCAACTTAGGGTGTTGGCGTTAATGTTCATCAGCTCCCTATCTTCCTTATATTCATGTGCTGGCTTCTCCAGAAGTCCATCCTAAAGGTAGGTTTGTGTACCTACGAATTACCAAAATGAAATGCCCCCTAAGAACAGCTGGTGACGAGGAAGGGGAAGAAGCATCATAGGGACAAAAGGGCACAGTTGTAGCAACTATCAAAAACTAAAGGTTTCTGTGGTCTAATCACTTGTCTGTTAGGCTTCAGAGTTGTCTTACCTGTGGGCAAAACATGTGGGCCTTCATGTTACAGCACCAGCTAGTCATCAATTAAGTATTCTGGGTTTGTGTACACAGACCTAGATTCCCAGAAGCTTCCTGCTTTTGAGTCAATGAAAGAAAGTGGGTTCTAGCAGTCAAAACGAGACACCAAGAAAGGGGTAGAAGAATAAAATCCATTCAAATATGGGCAAGAAGACACAAAAACAGTTAAAAGGATATCAAGTGATCAAGACCCAGCCCTGACACTGTCCATTCTACTTCAGAATCACGGACCATTTGCCTGATTCTGCTTTCACTTGAGCTTAACCTACTGGGTCGCTTTAGTCTTTAAAAAATGGCCGAGAGAATATCACATAAAAGGATATTGCTGAACTTTAGGCAAGTTCACCAAACCCTACTGTTATGGTTTATGTCTAGTTGTCCCCCCAAAGCCTCATGGAGTCATTGGGCGGGGATTTCTAGAGTTTGAGACTTGATCCATGATCCCTGGGATTATAGGTTTTAGTACTGATGGGATTATGGGCGGAAGTACTTCTGGGATTATGGGTGTAGCCTAGGGCGGGAGCTAAGGTGGAGAGCCTGAACGTAATATAAAGAGAGACAGAGAGACAGACTGGAGCTCTAGCTGTTGCTGTTGCTCTGCTGCCGTGTTGGTTGGCTACCTCTGCCGCCATTTTGTTGCTGTTCTGCCGCCATGAACTGGATGCTCTCCGCCCTGCTCCACTCAGCCTTGGGCCAGCCGAATATGGACTGAAACCTCCGCGAACTGTGAGCTAAATAAACCTTTCTTTCCTTCATTTTGAGTGTTGGGTATTTGTCCCAGCAATGAGCAAAAAGTAACTAAGACACCTACATTCCATTTTTTATGCTTGAAATTGTTATTGTTTTCAGGGCGTGTCAGTGCTCATAGTGTTCAGCTTTAAATGGAGCAATAACAAAACTCACCAGGGTGCTTTGGAACCCTACCCAGAAGATATTGGGCTGTCAGGTCCTGAGGATAGCTGGATTCTTTGCAGCAAAGGCTTTTCCTCTAGGAGGAGCAACTGGAGCCAGGGAACAGATGGGCTGTGTTCTACAGGCTCTTGGTCGAGGAAGACCTGGGAGGGAAAATGTTTGACTTGAGGCATGAACTAGAGGGTATGCGCTTTCTGAGTTCTTGATTTGCAATGTCAGGCACTGCTCAGTGGAACCTTGGCACTGACTGCTACTTAAGTTGTTTTTGTTTTTTACTGAAGGCAAAACACGTTAAATAATACTGGTCATGATGGTCATTTCATTGAGGATGACAGGAGTTTAAACTTGAATTTTTATTATTGCAGTCTCCTATCTTTGTACTGATCTCATTTTTAAGTAGTAGTTCTGTGCTAAGTTTAAAATTGGGTAACATAAGATCACTAAATTAGTTTAAATTAATTTCAGTTTTCTCAGTTCTTCAGCAAAATATTTTCTTTCCTCTAGGTAGCCAATTCGGCTGGGATAAAAAAAAAAAAAAAAAAAAAAAACTGCCCACTTCAAAGTTTTCCATTATATTCTTTATTCTGTGAAATTAATTCTGTAACATACATTAATCTCGCCCAAGGTACACTCCCCTTACTATGTGCATCATTAGTGAATTCTGCCAAAGAAACATGCACTGAAATTTGGAAATTTGGTGTTTTTTTATGAATATCTGTATATGGTACTCTAGAGAAAACTAGCTTAAAACTTTGTAAGATTTGGAGTGGTTGAGCTCTCCTCATATGGGCACAGCCCTTGGTTCACTCTCCAGCACCATAAGAAAATAACATTATAACTCACTCAACAGAGTATAGGTGTACACAGTGCTCACCACCAGCAGCAATGATTCCCCTGGGAGGCTGAGGCAAAGGATAGCAAGTCTGAGGCCCACCTGGACAACTTAGGTAGATCCTGTCTCAAAAGGAAAAAATTAAATGGGTAGAGGTGCAGCTCAGAAGTGACGCATTGCTGAGTTCCATCCCATTGGTACCTAAAACCCAAAATAACAAAAGAAAAACTCTCCAACTGTGTTTACTTATGACACCGGGCATGATTGAAGGTCTGCTTACAACTTGATCCATAAACCAGAAGTTTCTCATAGGTACTATAGGGTGCTTCTACAAACTAAAATATCAACCAATTGACATTTGCAGACT
The DNA here is from genome assembly GCA_004027025.1 of Myocastor coypus. NCBI lineage: Eukaryota > Metazoa > Chordata > Mammalia > Rodentia > Myocastoridae > Myocastor > Myocastor coypus. Next base: position 5,142 of record PVJA010022444.1, read on the forward strand.
GATATCATATGGGAGTTCAACACAACAAAAATTTCCTTTTATGCCATTAGAGGCTACAATATTTAAGATTTTAGGATGTACACCTACCAATATATACACACAGGGAAAGCATGTGTGTAATCATTAAATCCCACACAAAATAGGTTTAATTATGTATGCTCTGACAAATAAGAATTATATTCTAAACTAAATTATACAAAATGACCATATGAATTAGAATGAGGACCCAAATGTCGCTGTCACCTTACCCACATAACTGCAAAATATAAATCAACTAGCTTGGGGTTTGAGAGTCATCTGGGTTGTAAAACTAACGGATCACTTGTATTCAATATTAAATAATTCATTACTGCCTTTCTTTGCCTTCAAAAAACTTAGATCTAAGTTCTTAAGGGAATGATTTTGATCACTTAAATTTATAAATGTGCCCAAATCACCTTCTTTCTCTCTTGGTACACACCCAGTTATTAAGCAAAGACTATCACTTGCATCCTGCTTTCCTTGGAGACCCTTTGATCAGAAAATACTCAATGAATGTATTTTTGGGTGGTACCTTGGTGCTTCTGGCCCTGGAAAACACAACTACACAGGAAACAAGGCTCACTCCCATTTTCTCTTTATTTTCAGCCTGTCCAACAAGCTGGCCCAAGGCAGCAATGACCCAAGAAATAGGAGCTCGTCACCATCATGTTTCCTGTCCCTTGACTGCCAGCCACACTTCTACCCACTCATGTCCGCTGTCCCACCATGTCACCCTAGAGAATGTGACTGAGGAATATAATATCACCTTTCACTATAGAATTGCTCAGATGCAGATTTGCACAAAGATCAAAGTCCAGGCATTCATATTTTCATCTATCATCAAAATTCAATACTGCATGGGACGTATCGCATAGCAAACAATGCTTCTTATCCTTTTCATGTATATTATATTCTGGATTCTGAACAAGAAAATAGATTCAAACTAGAGAACATCAAATAATATGAAATGAAACAAAGCTTATATAGATAACCATGTCAAATATGCAATGATTGTAAAAATATTCTGATTGCATATGCTTGAATATCCTGACTAGTATGATTCCACAGCATTTGTTTTCATAAGATGTATATAGCCAGTGAAAGAAGGGTGAAAAGGACAGGCACTGAAACATCATGACGGACTATGTCTGAGCATTGGAACTGTAGATAATGTGGTTTAACTTCTGTGTCTTTACATTTCTTACAAATTGGTTATAATATAGTTATAAAGAAAAATTTTAAAACGTAACTACATAACCTCTTGTTACTTCTCCATAACGCTGTCAAAATACCTGAGAAAAACAACTTCAAAATAAAATAATTTGACTAAACTTCAGATCATTTCCTAATATCCTGCTCCTTTCACTGTTTTTGGGCCTGAGGCAAGGCAAAAACCTCACAATGGAGCTGCATGGTAGAGGATGACTGTTCACTTCATTGCAACCAGGGGGAGCATGGGACAAATAAGGCCTTCAAAGACACACCCCCAGTGACCTTACTTCCTTCTATGGAGTTCTACCTCCTAGGCTCTTTTACCTTCCAATAGAATTTTAGGCTATAAATCCTTCAGTGCAGTAATGGATGGATGAGGTCTGAGCCTCCTAATCATATCACTCCCCAAATTATTTAGTTTTGAACACTGCTGCCCAAACTGGACCAAGCCTTTAATACACAAAGATTTCTGAAGGCACTGTAGAGTCAAACTACAATAGCTGTTAAAGATTATACATTTATATCACTTAGTATCTTCTTCTAGCTTTTGTAAGCTTGCTAACATGTCACAGAATCTCTTAACATTTTGCTGAGACAGTAAGAAATAAAATACCTATCATCATGTTGCATGATGTTGCTTAGATTCCACAAGAACTATTAGGAGATCTCTAGTGAAAATCGTTAAGGCAACATCATAGCTCAGAAAAACTATGCCATCATTCCTTACAAGAGGAGTATGTATAAGAGTGCTGTTTTCACTTTTGTTTGCAAAAAGTCAGGTTTGATATGGAAATGGATGCGTGTATAGAAAAGTACTGAGTGGAGATAGCTAGAATGATTCTTCCTCATGGAAAAAAAAAATAAACAAAAAACTCCCCTAAACTGTGGAAAGTCTCAAAAGGCATGAGCCAGTTTCTGGGAATTTCAACCTTTGAACAATGTTTTTGTGACTTACATGGTACAAAAGAGAATGACATCTGTGTAGATGGAACTAGAGTAGGAAGAGCATTGGTGAACTCCTGGGACAATTAGAGAATATCTAGAAGGATGCGTCACACTTCAAAATATCACAGTCATAAGCCAAAGCTCTACTAGCTTTGTTCCACCAAACCTCCTGACCTTGTGGTAACTACTTCTTTATCCTAAGTCTGAATTTGTTCTTCCATAACCTCACGTATCTAACACAGTTGCTGGATGTCTCAAGTAAGACTATGTGACAAATAGGAAAGCTATAGACTTCTGTTGTCTTTGAAATTAGTTTAATTCCCCTTTTAAAATGTATTTGTGCTTGCCATAGTCACCCAATGAGATGTTCATGCACCAATGTGAATCACTATGAATAAGGAGCATGCAAAGATGCTACATTAGTGGAGACAAAACAATGATTTTCTAGCCTTGGTGCTCTGGAGGGCACGTGGGGATGCAATACTCATGTAAAAGTTCAGAACTCTGTAAGGCAGTTTGAAACATCCAGGAACTTGTGGACAAGAGGCTCCACAGCAGAGGTTCACAGCCACATCTGCTTCTGCTGCTCTCCATTAGGTGGCATCTGGCAAGGACCCGAGATATCTTTGATTGTTGGAATTGGGCAGGCAGATACTGTTAAAGTCTAATGAGCAGACATCAGTCACATTGCTCTATATCCCATGATGCACATGACAGTTCCTGTCACAAAGAGTAAGCCTACCCAACACACAGATAAGTAGTCTTCAGTTGAGAACTCAAGCTCTAGAAATAAGGAAGTGGAAGAAGAATGAGTGAGGCAAGAAAATCCAAGAGAAATTTCATCAACTCTGTGAATCCCCCTAAGAATCCAACTGGCCCCAACCACTGGTGCACTGGACGAAAAATTATTCTGGTAGGCCTATTAGTTGTCACCATATCTGCTTTTCAGTCATGGACTATCTTTTGTAGGCACTATTTCTCATCAGAAGAAAAATGGACATAAATTACTATATGAATTATGCAAAGAAAATGTATGCCTTTTCCCGTGACTCTAAGTGGTTTAACAAGCTTATGAAATAATATTGAAAAATATATCCTTAAAAATAACCTTGTGCTAACCACTTTCTTACTCTACTTTCAAAGAATGAATACCAAAAGTTAAGGAAAATTAATGGGTTCATCATAGAATTCACAGTAGCCCCTAGCTGGTCAGTGTGCCCTGCACCACAAATGAAGCAAAGATACTAAAGGTTGACTAATAGTGTTGTTCTGCTACATTAACATTTTTTTCTGTTAAGAGCACACAAAGGTAACCTTTATGTCCTAGAAAATGGCGCCTGGAAATTGCAGCTTCCTGTTAAGTAAGTGAATGAAAATCCAACTATTAGAAACAGGAAAATAGACCTTATTCTGACATAATGTGAACCAAAGCTTTCTGATTTCAGCAGAGCACTGATGCGACTATGAAGCAGCCTTTTCAGAAACCCCATGGGGTCGAAGGTTCAGTAAATTCCAGGGAAATGAACCCCAAGAATCAATGATAAGCTGTCAAAACATCTGTTTCCAAGGCCCACGGGAGGAAGCAGACTATTGGCATCCTGAGCTGACTCCGAAGGCACTGGAACAGTAATCTTAAGGCAGGCAACTCTGAGGCAATCCATTCATGGTGATAATATTTGGACACTTTCTATCATGCTAAGCTAAGATCTCCAGAAAAGAACAGTGCATGAGACATTAGAAAAAGAGACAAAGTCGATGATGTCAATTATTATTAGTGCTTGGAGGTGAGTGCACAGTGTTTAGGTCCACAGGGACCTACTGGTGCCTATCAACCCTCAGTTCTCCTTCTCTTACTAAGAAGTTAATGAGCTAAGTGATTGATTCGCAAAGCTGCCCGCAGACATAGGTCTTTTGTGAAGTAAGAATTCTCACATGCAGTTGTCCCTTTTCCTTGCCATAACAGAGGCAGATCAAGGTTTGGGGAACATCTGCCAGGTCACCACCTATGTCTCTGTGCACACAAAGTGCCTTTGCATAAACGTGGCATCTCTTATGGGTTAAACTTAAAATGTACTCAAAATATGTTGAGAAGTGGAGCTCTTAGAAGGTGATTAGATGATGGGGACGCTATCCTTATCAGTGGGCTGTTCCATGGAGGGACTCAGAGCTGAATATATGGTTAAGCAGTGGTGCCTGGCTGGGAGTAACACACTGAGGATATGACCTAAAAGGTGGCATTATTGTCACTGGATCCTTCCATGAATGCTGAGGCTCAACCCTAGAGGTGACAGCTGGCCCGCACACCAGTGCTATCCACCACTGCAACAGACCCAATCCCACTTCACAACTCTCTCTCTCTGACCTATACTTTGGAACCCTGAAGACAGGTACAAGACTATTGGTGCAAGGAATACTAGAGTCCCAGGCACTGAGGACATGCTATGGAATAGGAACTGGTAAATACTTCTCAGAAGGAAATCATTTGTAGCGACCTGTTTAGGTTTTGAAGAGTATACTAGGTCTGGACTCAGTCCCCACTCTTACTCCATTCTCCTCCCTGGCATGGCAACCAAATATGTCAAAACAGTAAGGCTCGAATACAACATTCCTCTATTAGTCAGCGCATGGTCCCCTGTTAGCTTTCTGTGACATGAACATTTCCTCTACTACCTCACAGAAAAGGAAACCTTAAGAAGAAAAAGAAAACCCTGCTACATGCACTAAAGGTTGGAGTGACCTGATCTGAATTGGTATTCATTTGTCCCTTTGGCCCTGAAGATGGAGAAAGGAGATAGAATTGCCTTCATCCCAGTCAGGGAACCTAGCAAGAGAAACAACTGAGCCACAGGCAATGTCCTCTAGGTTGTGCTGGATTCTAGATGACAGCAAGTTCACCCAATCACAGTTTCTAGAAATCTTCCTTCTTAGAAGAATAAGGCCAATTTTGGGCAATTGTTTTTTCTAGGAATGTTTTCCCCAGGACAGAAATGAACAACTGTCTCTACCTGCTGTTTACTCTAGCATTAATAATGGGGGACAGGAAAGCCACACAGCTACTTCCAAATGCTTACCTTGTTTTACTTTCCCACACAGTCAGAGAGAAAATCTTTCAGCACCAAAATGACCTAAAGAACTTTTAGCACAGTAAAAAAAAATCTCTGATTTTGTGAATGAAAATATCAGTGTCCCTGACATTTCAGACTCACTCCCCACACTTATGTCTACTATAGCAAGAACTTCACACCACAGTCTCATTAAGCTGAAAAAGTACCATAATTAATTTGAACTCATTTGGCAGTGAAAATGTTCAATGCTCATCAGTGTAGAAGAGGGATGTGGAGTGAAGTGTGGTCATACTGAATTAGAACACATGCTCCGCTTGTTCTGTTTACATATTTTGGGCATTAACCCTGATAGTTCTCTCCATATTGTGATTTGAACATGCTTTTAAAGAAAATAGACAATTCCTTTAACAAAACAGAGGAAATAGGAGATCTATAAAATCCCATGTGTGTATACTCTGGTTTCTCTTCAGATCATACACATCTATCGACTTTTAAAATCCCATATGTAAAATCAAGATGTGAAAGTGATGAAGGATATAAAAATAGATGAACACACACACACACACACACACACACACACACACACACCCAAGCCATTCCCATGTCCTCATATACCAAGTGTAGCTATAACACAATGTGCATTGGCACCGATGCTTGTTGCTGTAATAAGGAAAGATGTGATTCTCATTTAATATTATATGATACTGTCACAAAGCTGCACAAAAATTATCTGATGTATTTTTTAAATGTTACATTATTTGGTGACTTTTTAAAGCTTTGTGTTATGGAGAAATCTACTGCACATTGTTAAAATATTTCAGTGGTATTTGAGAGAGCTTGTTTAGTGTTTTGCACATGCCAGAAATACATTATTACTTTTTCTTTTACAAGCTAAATTAATAGAGACTCACTGCATCACATTTTTCTACCTAACACAACCTTCAGTTAGGTCCATCTCGGAAGGATGCTATGAATGAGAACACACATTTGGTGAGCACAGATGAGCATTTTGTATGAGAGTTAAAAGGATCATTTCTTTAGTGAGAAATGTATAACTACTTGGAGAACAGGGGGCTAGGTAGTTGTGTAGACAAATACACTAAATCGTGTTAATTACAACCTGAAAAATAATAACTACCTTGTAATAAGGACAGATTCACATTCAAGTTCAGTCACAATTCCAAAGTCAGGCACTAGGTTTAATGTACATGGATAGCCTTCTTAAAGGTTAGAAGAAATGGAGTGATGGGCAAAGAGACTACTAAATGCTCAAAAGTCTGGGTCATTTCTTCCTTCTTCTTCTCTCTATCTGCCAGCTACTTTGTGACGGGTTCTCAGTTTGCCACAAGAGGCCTGACACAGGACTCCACCTCCAAATGACAGTGAGGTTGTCCACGATGGTGGTACACATATGGCTCCGTGTGAAATTTGAAAGTGTAATTTCAGGCCCAGCAGATAACTCAGCAGAATAAAGTGTCTGCTTAGGCACAGCACAGCACAGCACAGCACAGCACAGCACCAGGATTCGATCCCCTTGGCATGCTGTGCTGGCTCTGTCCCTGGTGATTGAGACAAGACATGGTGGCACGCACCTGTAATCCCAGTGCTTGGACAGCTGAAAACAGGGGGATCACTACTAGTCTGACCTATGTAGTGAGAACCTATAGATCTGTACTAAGTACAAAAATTATATATATATAGTGCAATTTCACCATAAAATACTCAAGACTGAGATGAGGTTGGGCTATATCACTTTGATATGGAGTTGGACATTGCACACAAAGTACATTTTTCAATTCTTCACCTCTGCATTTGCCATCATGTCTTTGCCAAAGCCATCCAAGATTTCTCATGAACACAATGTTGATGACATGAGTGACCTACTTGGACTAGTCCTCTTGTTAATTGAGGTCAAGACAGATAAGTCTCCAGAACGCAATACACTATTTTCGCATAGCACCTTTGGTGGGCAAATAAATAATTACAAATTCTCTTGCTCCCAGGTTTTAAAAAGTTATTCCTAATGTTTTACTATTCCTGAGAAATTTACAGGAAAACAAAGAAAGTCAAGTATCTACTGAATTTTATTGTGAAGGGCTTCCCTTTACTAATATGGAAATATCTCAGTCTTATATTCCTATTATCTTTGCTTTCTTCTGTCTTGAAAGAAAAACCTGGCCGACCACAATTTTTGAATTTATAGGAGCTTCTATATTCACATAAAATTTATATTCCAATGAACATAATTCTTTGGGAAGGTTCCCATTTGACAATAACTCACAAACATCAGCAGGTGCAAACAGAACAAAAATAAGGATGATGAGATCCAGAAAAAGAAAATACTCTTCTGATCGATATTTCAAACACTTATTGCATAGCTAGTTCAATAAATACACAAATGAACCTGTGAAACCAGACTCAATTATTGGACATCCCTGCTGTTTTCAACACATTGCTTACCTTGAGCTAGAAGAAAAGAAGTTCAAGAACCAAAACACAAACAAGCTGTCTTTCATGTTCTGACTATGAGCCCTGAAGAAATCAAGTGTGATTAGCTGCACTAATGACATAGTAGGGAGGGAGTATCAAATAATTTAAGAATTCATATTACCCAAGATTAGAAGAGGTTGTAGTTAAAGATAGGAATCCATAATGAGTCCACACAAATAAATGTCTCTCATATGAGTGTTATCCTCTAACATCTGTGTGCACCCATGCTAAGCATCTTTACAGACAGCATTTATCAGCCTCCATAGCAAGTACTGGTAATACACACACACATACATACATACATACGTACACATATACATACGTACATACATACAAACATACAAGCTTGAGTGCTGCCCAAAAGTGTAAGCAGGGTCACCAATTAGCCTTATTTTTCAATGCTCTGGAGAGATGTATCAATTTCAAACCCTTACAATTTTTTTTCTTGGTGGGCCAGTGAGAAAATACGTAGGTTTGCTAGGCTACATATCGGTCACAATTGCTCAACTCCATAATTCCAGCATAAATGTGCCATATGTAATAAGAAAACACAGCTGTGTTCCAGTAAACTTTTAGGTGATGGATACAAAAGTTCTATTGCATTTTATTTTCATGTGCCACGAAATGTTATTGATACTTGTTGTTTTTTCATTACTATATGTTTGTAGTACATAATAAATGCACTAATCGCGGGGAACACGTTCATATAAGTACCACATCTGAATCCTTTTTACTTCCCCTTTCTCTGTCCTACCACCTAACTTCCTCATTTTCAGATCCCTTTCCCATCTCCACAGTGTATCTACCTGTTTCCTATGCACTGAAATGCATTGTAATCCATGTAAAAAAAAAAAAAAGAGTTACTGAGTGTGTGTCCCACCAAAACATTCCTATGTTGAAATCCTAGCTCTCAAAGTGATGATATTAAGAGGTAAGACTTTTAACAAGGTGATTAGTTCTTCAGAGTGGAACCCTCACAAGTAGGGTCTGTGCCCTTATAAAAGGGATCCCAGTGAGCTCCCTGACTCCTTCCACCAACTGAGGACACAGTGAGAATACACCACCTCTGAACTCAGAAACAGCCCTCAGCAGACACCGACTCTGCTACACCTCGATCTAGGTGATTCAAGCTCTAGTGCTGTGAAAAATAAAAATTTTTGTTGCTAAATGACCCTGCAATGATCGGCTTTTGCAGCCCACACTGAATAAAGTACCAAGCTTAGTCCCTGGGTCACAGCTTGCCACCCTCCAGTTACTGCCGAACTGTAAGGACAAGAAACTTTTCCCTCCCTGATTGCCCACTGACTAGTAGCATGAGCAAGAAGTAAGTTTTTATTGTGCTAAGTCTAGAGTTTGTCAGAAAAGTTAGAATACCTGGGTGAGATAGAATTAACCGCACAATCATGAAAGAACAGTCTCATTACACTTTCAGAAATGAAGTGCTTCCATGCAGAAACACTCTGATCTGGATCCTTAAAATAAGCTTCAACACCTACATTGCTCTTAAGCTAAACACTTATTTACAACTTTGAATCAAGCAGACTTTCTATATCCACCCCCATGCACTTCCTTCCAAAAATGGTGTGGGGATAAGTCTTGCCAATGACTGATTTCTAAATGATTGATACTTACACACACACACACACACACACACACACACACACACACACATGGTGATGTCTTAAAGAAAGAAGGTATAATTTCATTCCAGGAAATAGCATCAACCTCCACATAATGTGATGGAGTCATAGCATACAAATAATTCACATACAAGGACATATACAAATACATTTTTATCTACAGACGGACTCACAAAAGACATAATTTCAAATTCTTAATCATTCATTTATTTGGTACAAGGTCTCACTATACAGCTCAGGCTCATCGTGATCCATGAATTTCAGCCTCCCCAGTTCTGGGATTATAGTCATGCACTACCATGCCTAGTTTTGGTGGCTGGCACACTATACCCGAGTTCCAGGGCTGGCATGGCATGCAATACTGGAGATCAAACCCAGGCCCTTGCACTTACTAGGCAGGTGTTCAGATCACTGACCTATCTCCACAGCCCCAATAGATGATTTGTGTAATTGAGCAAACACTATCCTAAAAGATTATTATTTTACAATCTAAAGAATGACTCAGAAACTGTAATTAAGCATTCCATCATTGGTGATTTCACAAATTTTATAACTGCACTGCTATTTAAAATTAAAGTTTCAAGAACATTAAAATTCTATAGAAAGGATTACTATAAATTTTATGATCAATGTTAAATTTATTAGATGATATTACCTGAGTGTTAGTTTTCTTCAGTGATGTAGCTTTCAGAATTTTAATAACATTTTATTCTATTGAATTTTGAAAAGGTTATCTTTATATTTGAGGCATAAAGAACCACAAAACTTACTTGATATGCTGAAGTATAAATGTACTGTGATCAAATAATAATTACATATTGGGAGAGAATACTGACATTTAATGTGTTTTATAAAAATGTTACCAACTCTTCTATGAGATTATAGCACATATTCTAAAAGTAAAATCAGTTTCTGTTGAGGATGGCAGAACATTCTTTTGCAAAGAGCCAGATAAATATTTGGCTTTGCAAGCCATATGATCCTGTTACCCTGCAGCTCTGCCCTCAGTGTCGAAGTGCCAAAGCAGCCACAAGCAATGCACAGAGTGTGTTGGACTGTGAGCCAATACATTTTGTTTACAGAAATAGATCCTTGACTCTAGTTGGTCTACTCCTGTTGTACTATTTGCCCAACAGCAGTGGCCTCACCTCTTAAATCACTGCTGTGTATATATGGGAATAAAATTCTAAAGACTATAGCAAGCTTTGCCAATCCCTTAAAAAATTTTTTTTAAATCTGAAAATGAAGTAGATTTGGATAGATAAAAATCTTTTTGAGCAAATATCAAAGACAAAAAGGGGCTAAGGAGATAGCTCAGTAGAAAAAGCACTTGCCTGGCAAGCGTAAGGACCTGCGATCAATCCCTGGTTTTGAAAAAAAAAAAGACAAAGAAGTGGTAAGAGTGTATTAATAGAGTATTTTCCATCAACTCTTTCATGTATTTTACTACACGGTTTACAGGGTCTCACTACACAGATCAGACTCATAGTGATCCTCCTGTTTTAAGCTTCCCAAGCAGTGTAATTACAAGTGCACGACCATGCCCAGTCTCAGTCATCTCATTGTGCCAAGAGGATGGGACCAGCACGATCCCCTGGGATTCAAGCTCAGGTCTCTGTGCCTGCCTAAGCAGGTGCATTAGTCCGCTGTGCTATATGGCCAGCCCTTTTCACAAGTTTTTAAACTCTGACTATTCTCTCTTTTTCTGAGTTGGTGGTCAAACCCAAAAATCATATAATACAGGATTAAGTTGAATATGTTGGCATAAAAATTTGAAATGGAATAGAATTAGAAATATTTTAATGAGGCTTCTTCACAATGACTACGGAAGATATTTGTTTGAAATGATAAAATCAGTGCTAAAACAGACCAAGTCTGACTGCCAACAAGAAATATAGTATTAGATGATCCTTCTCTGGCAGAGATTCATTTAAGATCAGGATGAATGGAGCACAGCTCAACATGTTAAATCATCTCTTTTCTGATACAGCTTCAAAACAAGTACAGAGAGAGCTGTCGAGATAACTCAGTGGACTAAGCACATGCTTTGGCAAGCACAGGGACCTAGGTCTGATCCCTGGCATCACATGCCATGTCGGCCCCACTCCTGGACACACTGAGATGGCCGATGAGTCTGGGCATGGTGGCACATGCCTGTAATCCCAGCACTGGAGAGAGAGAAAATGGGAGGATCACTATGAGTCAAGCTGGACAGTGAGATCCTGTAACAAATACGTAAAAAAAAAGTATAGAGAAAAAGACATTTTCCACACTTGGATGTATATACATTGTAAAACAATGCAATGATGTCTTTTAAAGAGTAAAGACATCCAGGTGACTTAGCAAATGGCCTGCTATCCCAGCTACTGGGAGTCCGAGGTAGGCAGACCCCAATTTCAAGGTCAGCCTGGGCATTTGGCAATTTAGCAAAACCCTGTCTCAAAATAAAAGCTAAAAAGGGCTGAATAAATAGCTTGGTGGTACAACACCCAGGAGTTTGATCTCCACTACTAATAATACTACTAAAAGTATTAATGATTATAATAACAATAAATATACAGTAAAGCAAGCATTCAAAAATACTTTTTTATAATTTCAATGTTAGAAAATATATGTAAACCCTTGTTCATCCACTGTGAAGATCAGGAATTTGCAAACTTAGCTTTGTGACTGAACTGTGCTGCCCACTACATGACGTTGAGCTGGTTCCATGTCCTTTACCTTCTAGCTGCCAGGAGCAAACTTGTCATCAGTTTTTATGACTAAAAAGCATCTCCAGACATGGTTAAATTCCCCCCAGGAGCAAAGGTCACCCTCATTCAATGAAATAAATCGTGTAGGTCAACTCATGATCTAATTTCTAAGAGAAATTAGGGTTCATCAATTTTGCAGTATTACTGCAGAATTATAGAATACAGTGATATTTCTGAAGTCATGAACATGACAAGACATTGACTGGCCTTTTCCAGCCACTGCCCTTCAGATTTCTTTCATATTTCTAATTCATATTTATAACTCTTGTCAAGCATTTCTTTCTGATCAGAGTACCAGCCCATATTTAATTTGCAGGAAATTATTACTGTATGTCTCTCAATATTAGCAACAAAATCATTGCAAGTATATACATTTTCTTATTTCTCCTTTATATAAACTAATTTATGGGCCCGGCGGGATGGCTCAGTGGTCTGGGGCTCCTACTTGGGAAAGCTTGGGCGGCTTCAGGGACTGCGGTTTGATCCCCGGCACCACATGCTGCACCAGCCCTGCCCTAGGGGTGGGCTGAGCCGGCCATAAAAATGAGTGAATAAACAAAGGTTCTGAAACAAGAAATAAATAAATAATTTAAAAAATAAACTAATTTACTTTTCTTTTTAATTAAATATTTATACAGCCCTGTATGCAAATTTACCATCAAAACCAGGAAAGATCCAAGGTGAATAGAACCTTGGAGTTTTAATCTCAGGCTTACATATAGTGCATGAGGAAAAGACTATGAAAACTGTCAAGCAGTACAAAAGGTAAGATTTTTCAACATAATCCACTGATAAGCACAGAGCACCCATGATTCAATCACCTCTGCAGGAATCTCTTTTTCTAGTCAGGTTTACAATTACCTCATCGGTACAAATTATCTCTGCTATTAAAAAAGTATGGATTTTTATATTTTATTTCTTCTATTTATTTGCATTTTCATATTTAAAAAATGCATCATAGTTATTATCTGACGGTCAACTCAAAATAAAATGATATTTCAGGAAGCAAAGTAATTATCCAAATCTTGACAATCAAGCCCCATTAGTAGTACGATCATACAGTCTAGAAAAGCATGAACCACAACCAGCTACAATGAAATTAGGTTTGTACAAAGGAAGAATATTTCCTCCTCTGTCTTCTCCAACTTGTCCCTGAGGTCAGCATATACTATTTCACACTGTAAGCTGTTCTTGTCCTTGTATTCCCCAGAAGGGAAGAGCCATAGCCCACAACCTGGGCTGACAACTGCTGCTTTGTGATGAACTCACTCAATTTACTTGCTGACATAATGTCCTCTGCCCAGCACCTTGTACAGGCCAGGACAGGATATGAAGACAGGGCAGCATCATGGGAATGTTCAAAGAACCTACAGCCAACCCATGGGGTGTGTTAGTAAGGTTGGTATTTAGCACAGAAATAGTACATAAAATGAATAAGGAGTGAATGAATAAATGAGTGAGTGAGTGAGTGAGTGAATGAATGAATGAGTGACAAGTAAAGAAACAAATGGTCAAAATGAGCTATACACAGGCAGTCATTCTGCTGATGACAGTTCAAGAAAAGACATGAATTTCCAAGTATGATGGAAGGTGAATTTAGAGGTTGTTTGCCCTTCCTGTTTCTGTCTCCTCTCAGCAGTGTCCAATCCCTTAACAAGACTTTAGCATGTTTTTTCCAGCTTTGCAATTTGTAACATCACTGCTCTATTGCTGCCTGATTTTTAAACACCCGGTCCTGCTGCTCCTAAAAGTGTTACACAGAATATAACTTTCACTTCAAATGAAAGTGAATTTATTTTAATTTTGTTTGGAATATTTCTTAACACCCCTGGAGGTTGCTGGCATCAGTCCAAGAGGCTGAAAACCCGAAATGTCACAAAGTGTAGTGAGAGATGGCCAAGTACACCTCTCAGCACATTGTCCTGCAGTGGTTTGCCTGTGCTCCGCTGTGCCTGGGCCACCAACACTCCCTCACCTGCTGCAGAATAGCTCATCACCACTGGCTCACTTCACACCTTTATGATTGAATTTGGTTCATTTCTTAATAAAGTCATGGTTTGGAAGCTCTAGTGGAAGGTTTATCCTGTAAAATGCCAATGGTACAACTCGCATGCTCATTCTCCTAGTCTTTCCCAACACACACACACACACACACGCACACACACACACACACACACACACACACACACAAATACACTCCTACCCTGCCATGACATAAAATCATTTGCACTAAGGTATAACCTTGCTTTTTTTTTTGTCTTTTTGAGACAGGGTCTCACCATGCACCTCAGGCTGGCCTTGAACTCACTTTTGTAGCCCAGGCTGGTCTCGAACTCGCACCGATCCTCCTGCCTCAGCCTCCCGAGTGCTGGGATTACAGGCGTGCGCCACCACGCCCGGCCAAAGGTATAACCTTATAAGGAGACCCTGTGCAGAGTTACCCTGGTTCCACACACATTGACACACACACCCACACCTCCGTCCAAGGAAGCCCTGGGCCTGCCTCAGCTAGCTACACCATCCACCACCCGTTTCCCTTCACATTGGTTCCTGTCCTCAACCCCGTGGGATAACTCACAAAAGTAAAAAGGGGAAGCATATGGTGCATAAGTATCCAGCTAAGAAACACGCTGCCAAGTATTCCATTCCCTAGTGGATTCTATGGAGGGAACAAACAAAATATATCCCTTGGATAAAGCAATTTAATTGACCCAATTGTTGAACCATTCACTTACACAAAAACTATTTTAAGCGAAGTAGAAAAACAAAATGAATAGCCCAAGTCCTGCCTTCCACAAGTTACCCTGCCTTGATGACATGAACCCCAGTTGTCTGCCTTAATTTCCAGTCTCTCGAACTGTATTTGCTCTCTCAGGCTCTGCAGCCCCTAAATGCTTTTTGTTCAAGCTCCTGTAACAGCCTGCAGCTTCCTGTACCTGCACTTCACTGTGCTCCCACTCACCGCAATGACCTTTGTGCAGGATTAATGAATAATTTTAAATGAACAAAGGAAAGCAATATCTCCTGCAGAGGCCTGGTGTAGGCCAACATTATAAAAGAGCAAGATCTGTACTATATGTAAATAAATAAATAAATAAATTTTTAATGAAAAAAATAAAAAAATAAATAAAAGAGCAAGACATAGTAATGCTCCTGATCCAGCAACTGAGGAGGCTGAAGCAGGAGGATCAGAAGTTCAAGGCCACACAAGGCAAACTCAAGAGATTCTATCTCGAAATAAAAAAAGACTAGGAGTGTAGCTCACTGATACGATACTCCCCTAGAATGCATGAAGCACTATGTGCCATCTCTAGTATAACAACAAAAAGTGTACAAACAGTTCCAGAAAGTTCTTGATTCAAAGTTACCTCCCCAAATGCATAGGGTTACCAGATAAAATCCAGAATTCTGACTAATCTGAATTTCAGATAAAGAACAATTTTTAGTATACTTCTCTGCCAAATGTTGCATGGAGCATGTAATAAAAACAGAAATATTCATCGTTGAATTGAAATTCAAAGTTAACTTCGCACCCTGCATTTTTTTGGCTAACTCTGCCCACCTACCTTACAAATGCATTATTTTGAGATTTCTTTGGATTGAGGTTCTTCATCACTGAATTAAAAATGCTTCTCCTGTCAACTGTTTGAAATAGTCTCCATCTAGAATGTAATAACCTCAGAAAATTGTATTTGTGAGCAGGAAACAAGAATACAGAGTAGAATTAAAATGTTGGAATGTAAAGCATTTATATTTTATTTATTTATTTATTTATTGTCTTTTTGAGACAGGATCACACTATGCAGTTTAGGCTGGCTGTGAGCTCACTTTGTAACCCTGGCTGCTCTTGAATTCACAAAGATCCTCCTGCCTCAGCCTCTCAGTGCCTGGACTGCATGCATGTGCCACCATGCCCATTTAATTTATACGTCAGAACTGGATGCAGCTGCATAGAATTTTAGCCTTGTGAACTGGATTTGGAAAGTAAAAATGGTCTACTGAAACTTGTGTGGCATAGTCCTAAATTATACTTGATGTTGATCTCTGAGTCATTAATAATGCTTTTCCATTCCCCAAAACACGCTGTTTTGGACTATCATCCCCTTCATAAAACACTATGACTTAAATACATTTCTGTTTATAAATGAAGAAACTGTGAATCTAGTACACTAAGTAAATTCCCATGGTGGCTCCAGTGCAGAAACACAAATGTTCTGTCTCTCTCTGAAGTGAATGTACGATGAAACACAAAAGGGACACAAGACTCACTACTGAAGAACAACCTCGGCCTACATCCTAATTCTAGCCACTGTGAAACTTATCAGAAAATCCACTTCAAATAAATGTGATCGTTTCAGTCAGAGGACCTCCTATCAATTCCAGCAACTTGCTCATATCTCATTCCATGTTTTTTTCCTGAGATAACTTCCAATACAGCAGCTTTCATGTATAAAATTTGATATATGATTTGTGCAAAGAAGACATAAAAACCTAATTTATCCTCTATTTAACATAATGAAAAGCACCCAATAAATCCTCCAAATGATGCAGCCATCTAAAGCTGAAAATGAAGACCGCTGTCGAATTCTTAATTGTACTCTTAATGTTTTTTGGAGCAACAACAAATCACAAAAGAACTCAAGAAAAAGGTAACCCTAGCCAATCGTCACCACCCTCGTGTTCTGCCCTCACTAAGCATGGTGTGCCACTCAAGCTTTCAGCAGGTTTAACTTTCACCAGAATCTTCATATGGCAACTATGGCTCATTAAAAGTTCAGATAAACTACTAATACCATTATACAAAAGTTTAGATCATATCTGCTAGGTTAGGTCCTTTCACTAATGAATACATTGCTGTACCATGATTGAAAAATGTTGAGTTCCTAATTTGCCATGGTAACAAGAAAAAAGTGAAATAATGGGTATCATTAAAAATCTTTAAAACTATATGAAAACTTCTCATTTATTGGAACTTCTCTAGGGTTGGGAATGTTTCCATAAACATTATCCAGTGGGTATTGTGGAGCAGTCCTGCAAATCCAGATGTTCATGAAACTAATGTAGGCAGATCACAGGTTCAAGGCCAGTCTTTGAAACAGGAAGATTTTGTCTCAAAGGTAAAATTTTACAGAAGCTGAGGGTGTGGCTCAGAGTTAGAGCACTTGCCTAGCAGGTGTGAGATCTTATGTTCTACCCATAATATCATCAAATTTGGGAAAAAAATGTCCTTACTGTAAGTTCTTCAAATCATACTTTCATGAGTTATTTATGCAAAAATGTAGTATCTGATGAGGTTTAGGAAAGACCAGTTGAAACCAAGTACTAGAACATCCTAAAGGGCAGGTCAAGCAAGAGTCCTGAATTATATTGGAAGTGTAAATTCCTAAAGGGGAAGCATGATAGTCAGGATTTTCAAAGTGCATTTGACCGAAGCTTTTCTCTTTTATAGAATATCTGAAAGGACATCCAGGGATTCTCCAAAACAATTGGTGGGAATGTCACAGAAAAAAAAAATTCAGATTATTTTTCTTTTATTTTATTTTTCTTGTTTCAGAACTTTTGTTTGTTTATTTATTCATTTTTATGGCCGGCTCAGCCTGACCTGAGGGCAGGGCTGGTGCAGCATGTGGTGCCGGGGATCAAACCGCAGTCCCTGCAGCTGCCTAAGCTTTCCGAAGCAGGTGCCTTAGACCACTGAGCCATCCCGCCGGGCCCCCCAAAAATTAAGATTATGAAATAACTGGATCAGTAAAAGAAAAATGCGAGCAAATTATTTTGATTGTGTTCAGCACTTCATTATGTTTTTTTTCCTACCAAATTCCCATTTATATCCATATACCGCTACAGTCCATAGAAATAGTCCTTAGCTCAGGAGAAGCAGGAGCTATTCTCAACGGAGCCCTTTTGGATCCTGGTTCTCTACCCAACTATAAAGGAGCTAACATTTCCTTATAGTTTTGCCTCCAGTTACTTTTCAGACCCTGCAACAAGTATCTCCAGAGGTTCGGAAAGAGCTCCTGGTAGTGTCTCTGCACTTTGATCATTTATCCTTGACCTGAATTTACAGGAAGGGCCTTTCTCAGTGCCTCCAATAACCATGAAGGAGCTCCTTCCACTGGGCTCTACTGACATGCCACCAGGTATCCTTGATGCCATCACATGGTACCACAGCTTCCGAAATCACCACCAACTCCATCATCAAATATCTATCTGCATACATTGTCCTTGAAGCACTACATGTGTTGTGTAATCTTCAGTGTGTCATAACCATTCTTATTCCCACTGATGTTACATTTTGATATGAGACACTAAAATGTTTTCTTTGCATATTTCCTTATCTATAAATATAGTTCTCTGATGTTATACTCAAGAGGAAATTGTGCACAGGTATCTTGCACTGTTACAGATTCTTCAGACAATGTCTCTCACTGGCATTTTTATAGACTGGTTTTTCAAATATACTTGCATATAAGACAGACTTCTAAACTATAGTACCGCTTTCATGAGTAGAAGGTACATCTGCCTACAGGATAGAGAGGGAGAGATAATGCCTCCCTTAAAAGAAAGAAATAATGTGATTACTGTCCACTGTAAAAGATTTGGGTTCTCTAGGCTCAATATTTTTTTTTCCTGTAATGGACACCACTCATATCCAGAATGCATCTTGGCCTCTGCATATTACGCTGTGGCAACTGATGTTCAAGAAATTGACATGAATCTGATACTCTGACTACTGCTTTGCTGTGAGGACCACATTGTATTTTTTTCTCTGACACAGGTATTTTCCTTTCTGATAGGCTCTTTGAAACTATGGCAAGCCAACTTCTCAGCTTGCAAATTAAAAAAAAAAAAAAACTCAGAATTGGAATAGGTTATGAACTTTATATTTAAGGGCTTTCCATTTGGAATAAAGACCTAAATGCAGGTAGTGCAACTAACTTGGAAAAAAATCCAAGCGAAAGTGTATCAAGTGCCTCTTCTTAGGATGGCTGAGATTTTGACATTGAGACAAATTTACTTTAAGGATGAATTGCCTTATTTTCCATAAGCTTCTCTTTTTTTTGTCTTTTTTTTGTCTTTTTGAGACAGGGTCTCGCTATGCAGTTCAGGCTGGACTTGAGCTCACTTTTGTAGCCCAGGCTGGTCTCGAACTCACATTGATCCTCCTGCCTCAGCCTCCCGAATGCTGGGATTACAGGCATGTGCCACCACGCCCGGCTCTATAAGCTTCTGATTAAAAAAAATAAAAGCTTTCCAGATAACAACGGCTAAAACTTTTTGAGTTATTTAGTTCTTATAACAGACATGAAAATTTTCCCTTAATACACATGGCAATATCGAGAGGTAGTTATGTCATTCTAACCCAGCCCAGCTGAGAGGAGCACTACAACGGACCCAACCCTTGACACATTCTGAGCCCCAGTGCAGCATACTATTTGGCTCTAGCATCTGAAAGGCCTATTTTCTCACTTTGCTCACTTATTCTATTATACTATGCCTTACTGTAAACATTTATACATGGAGACATATTTGTGAAAAGCTACAAATTGCTAGAAAACTCATTCCAAGGGACAGGGAGAAGTTTCCTTGGCCAAATTCTTCAGGAGACACTCTCCCCAAAATTAGACCCATGGCAATGTTCCAGCTCTGTATGAAAGCAGTGGAAACACACTCAAACGATGCAGCTCCTATCTAACACCATCTGAAATCTGTGTTTTTTCTGTTGCAATTCCATTTTCAGTTAAGCCAGGAAATAAAAATAAAAGAGGTCAGGAGACACTGCATTTATGCCTGAATGACAGTAGGTTTTTAGAGCATTCAGAACCATAAGTGAGAGCTCATAATGATTAAGCACGGGCTTCATTTTGCTGGGTCAAATATTTTCTAGATGGTTATCTGTCTTGATTTTGGCTAAACAACTTTGTACCAATTTATGTTGAATGATAGAACAGTTCTTCCTTCATCTTATTTGCTATAATCTCTCCTTCCAATCCTTCTTCCCTTGAGTACGTTAGTGCTCACTTAGACACACAAATTTGATGTTAATAAAGATTTATGCACAAGTATGATTTTATTCCTTTCATCAAATGTTTACTTAAGGAGGCTTTATTGCATAAAGGAGCCTCCTTATTTCACACACAGTATATTTCTCTTTTGAAATTCATTTCTTATCATTCCATACCTCAAATCTTAGTCTGACATGGTTATTTTATTTTGCAGAGAAATTCTGATTTAGAATATTGTTGTTTTTCTTCATACGGGAGCTTTAAGAAAAGAGAAGTGTTAGGCTATTACTATAGAGGCTTAGAAACTGGCACAGTGGTTTCTGAAGATGTACAGAAAAAATAGTTTATTCAAGAAGTATTTTTGCTATAACAAGGCTTATACAAATTGGAAATGGGCATTTCCTAAATGGTGCAGGTTTAAAAAACAAAACAGATACACAATAAAAATCCATAAAAATAAATCTAATCCTTTAACTTAGTAATACTATTCATAGATATTCATTATAAGAAAATAATTCAAAGAACAAGTATGAAGAAGAACACTACAAGACTAGATTTAAAAACACAAAATCAGAGCCAAATTGACTGACTCACAAAACGTTTATACAGTCCTGCTTACCAACAGACACTCATGGTTAAAGAGCAGAAGAAAACACACAAAAAAAGCAAGTAGGAAAACGCGAGATAATTCTTACTTTAAATTCCTAGCACTGCAAGTGATTTAGCAACAAAACTAATCATAAAAAGGAAATGTGCCTCCTGAATTCTTTCTCTTCATCTTAAATTCTATTCATTTAAAAATAACCAAGTTAAATTCCACTTTTAATATGTAATTTTGATCATTATTTCTTTTGAATCCATATCAATTTTCTAAGCCAGTGGTTCCAATATGGAGCAATTTTGTCTCCCAGGCAACACCTAAACATATGTGAAGACATCTGGTTATCATGATGCTATAGGTACGCATTAGACAAGAGGACAGAAATGATGGTAAATGTCCTACAGTACACAGCAAGCCCCTATGCACCTGAAGATTCGAAGTGCCAATACCCCCAAATAGACTGAGCTATATAAGCACCATAAAAGCATGTAATATTTCATTTTGTTATTTATTTTTTCATTGCCTTTAATAAGAAATAATAATATGATAGTTTCAAAACATGCTAGTAGCACATTCACAATAATTGACACATTGCATATTGTTCTCATAGTAGTTATGCAGAGCACAGGGTGTAGACACAATAAATTTTCTGATCAATATTGGTAAGCAAAGAAAAAAAGAAAAAAAATCTCTTTGAACTGAAAGGAAGTAATTGTATACATAGTCCAATGTTCCATAATTGCATTGGGTTACCGGTGAAACTGGCAGTGTTGGAGGTTGTTAATTTAAGCCTCTTACAGCTCATCATACTAATCTAGTGCTGTATTTTATGTCTCATAATTAAACTTTTTCGCCGGGTGATCAAAAGCAAGTTAAAGCAAGACCTGTATAAGAAAACATTCATCTTTTGCATCTTCCAAGGTCAAATCCCCTCAGGATTAACTTTGTAACGATGCACAGTGTTTTGTAGAAGTGTTGTCAGTGTCAGCATTCAGGACGAGTCACGGCCATTGCTTGACCAGTTTGCCTTCTGTGAAAGCCTGAGAGAATGTTTTTTCTCTAGGTGACTCTCCTTAGGTGCACTATACTTCATTTATCCCTTTCCTCTGAGGTCCTATAATCTCCTTCACCAGAAAACTTGAGATACCACTGAGTTACAGGATGTTACAGCACAGGTTCTCTTATGTCCTGAGTCCTCACTGACCTTGAAGGGCCAGGGCCAAAATGTTTCCTATCCTCATAGCCCTTCTTTTTCTCCAACTTTTGGTCTGCTAACTTACATTCTCAACCCTCCAGCAGAGAAGCTTCATGATACTATTACTCTATAATGTAAGCAATTGATCTTAACATCACTGTCTTCCTGAATATCAAACATCTTAGACTTAGCTTGAAATTGGTATTTTCCATCAATCATTGATATTCTAATAAATCTCTATAAATGTGTTAAAAGCAGTTACTCATTTTTACGCAGACATTTAGAAATCCAAGGATGTACAAAATTGTAGCCTGTGAAGCCTGTGGTATTTTTCCCAGTCTCTTACTCTCAATCAATACCTTTGTTTGTTTGTTTGTTTGTTTTGTTAGGCAACCATTTAATTGAGAGAGTATAACAGTAATATTTTAAAATAATTTCCAAAATAAATAAAAATTAATTAGGTATTTGAAAAGACACTTAATGACAGAACATACAAACTTGACAAATAATCATTTAGAAATATGTTCACCATCATTAGTCACCATGAAAATGTAAATTAAACCACAATGAAATGCCACATATAAGCCGTAAAATTACAAGTGCTCACAAGAACATGAAGAAACTGGAACTCTCATATGTAGTTAGTAGAGATGTAAAAAAGCAAACAGCTACTATAGAAATCAGTTTGTCAGTTTCTTAAAACATTAACATATGATTCAGCATCTTCATTTTCATTATTTATCTAAGAGTTATAACAACATATGTTCACACATGCACATAGTATCTTTATTCAAAATAGTTAATCACAGGAAACAATCTAAATATTTACTCTTTGGCAAATATGTAAACAAAATGTGGCACACTTATATAATACAATCCTACTAACCGGTAAAAAAGAACAAACTAGGGATAGGTGGAACAAATAAACATCAAGAACAATGTAACAACTGAAAAAAGTCAAACACAAAAGATCACCAGACACTTCATTTCATTTCCAAGAAATTTCTAGCCAAATAAAATTAAGAGTTAATCAATTGGTAGTTGGTTGTGTATAATTCTAGGAGTAGATGCTAACTGTAAACAAGCACATACAAAAACTTTTTAACAGAAATTATTATGAAACTGAATGCTGGTGATGGGCTGTGCAACCATAATACTTTCCTAAAACATCAAATTGTACACCTAAATGATACTACTTATGTCAAGCCAAAATACATTACAAAAAGGTGTTAAAATGAAAGTATTTGGAGTGTTCCAGTTGAATTATTATGTTGTGATTCAAATTCCATAGGATATCTCATTTTCTTTTCCACATACATATAAAATAATATAAATTGTATTTGTAGCTTCTACAGATCTATGTATACAATGAATATTTTGAATTTTTATATAAATATAACATGCTCATAACGTCAATTTAATGGGCTTAAAAGCTTCCTAGTTATTTAGTAAAGGATACTTCATGCTGTATATGCATGCTTCGTGGATGTGTGACCTTTGATATTATGTTTGGTCTGGGGCCCCTTGTTCTCTGGCACTGTTTTCCTGTTCTGCTGCCTGGCCACCATAAGCTAAATTACCTCTATTCTGACATGCCTTTCAACCATGATATTTCTGATTGGAGCCACACAACCATCGACTGAATTCCCCAAAACCATGAACCCAATTAGACTTACCCTCCTTTAAGTCATGAGCAGTGGATAACACAACCATCATAGACAACATGGAAACTAATGAAAAAAAATCATCCAGAATTTCTACATCTTACTATCCCTCAAAATATTTTAATACATTTATTTTTATTCTCTTTAACAATTGTAGGATATTATTTCACATGTGTGTTTAAGCTTTACAAATCTGTATTTTCATTTATCAGCTAAGCT
This sequence comes from Myocastor coypus, assembly GCA_004027025.1. Lineage (NCBI taxonomy): Eukaryota > Metazoa > Chordata > Mammalia > Rodentia > Myocastoridae > Myocastor > Myocastor coypus. Next base: position 28,953 of record PVJA010022444.1, read on the forward strand.
TCACATTAAACTCTATCTTAATCTGTTTTCTGTTGCTAGAATGTAATACTTGAGACTGAGTAATTTATAAGGAAAAGATTTGTTCTGCTTCACAGTTCTGAAATCTGGAACATACAGGGTTACAACTATATGTGGTGAGAGTTTTTGTGGGTTATATAACATGTTAGGAACATATGCAAGAGTTGAATGTAGCATGCAGAGAGCAGGAGGAGATGGGGGTAAAGCAAAAGACAGATGCTACTTACAAGAATATCATTGGTTATAGGAATTCATAAGCTCATGCTCCTGGATTCTGATATTTTGGTATGTTTCTTGTTCTAACAATAAACATATTGACCATGATTTTTACCTCATTTTCCTGCCATGATCACTTTAGATATGATGTGTTTCTAACATATTTCCCTGAAAAATGCCAAATGGCAGTATAGCCTAATCCAGTCTGTATAAACCACCATCATCTACTATGACACTTCTTGACTGAACCATAGGTGATAGGCTGTGCATCCATAATCAAGGTTTACAGATCTCTGCTGAATTTGTTTTCACTCTACTTTTGGCATTAGAACCTAGGTTTTAATGGTCATTTCACTACAGTACAAAGTATGGCCCAGATGGCACTATTTAAAATATAGCAGTTTATATTGTTCATATGTTGAATTTGAAGATTTTACTTAAGATTCTATTCTTTCAATGCATTTTATTAAAAAAAAAACACTATACAGCAAATGCCTTATGGAAGATAGTCCATAGTAAATAAAAGTAAAGTTATAATGTTTTGAGGAGAGGAGACACTTCTAATGAAGCACCACTTAGATCTCCATTTTGTGAGCCTCCAAGGTACCTCTATGGTCCTTGGAGTGGCATTAAAACCTCTTATCTAACTTATTCTTAAACTGTTTTGAAATTTTGATAGCCACGATTATCAGTCCAGAAAGCATTCAATTTAAGTCAACTACCATTTTTGCTATTTTTAGAGCAGATCAACCTCCTTTATTCTCACTTGAGGGAAGATAGGCTATGCTGAAAGTAGAGTAAAAACAAATTCAGCAGAGATCTAGAAACCTTGATTATGGATATTATAGCCTATCACAACTAAATTCACAGACAACTCTGGTATTTGACTAGACAATCTCCATATTTGTTCATGTCTAATTCCCCCTTCTTCCCACAGCGGGGCCTAAGTGGTAGCCATCACACAGTTCTCCATCATCCCTAGGCCTCTGTGGGTTAGAATCTTCTTATCACAGCCTATAGATCTTTCCAATATTTGTTGTGAGTGATTAGAAATTTGACTGCATTGACTACATTAGAAAATCACTGAAATTCTTTTTTCAAGAATCTTGTAAACCAAGAACCACTGTACATTCATAGGATGCCATTAATCATAACTTTCCTTTCAAGTAGAAAATGAAATCATTTCATAAATTGCTACGTTCTTTCTTGACTTCTCATTTTTTCTCATTAGTTCTTGTATGATATTAAGGACGTTAATGAGCACTTATGACCACAATCTTTTTAAAGAAAGTTTATTTCTCAAGTCCAACCATACAAGTGCCAAAATTAAGAGATAGTTTGGTTTCTCCTGACACCTTCATATTGACTAAATACATAATTCAGTGTAAAGTTAAATACAGCCCTACTAAAGCTTGCCATGTGCTATGGTGTATTACCTAACAATAATAGCTAGGCAAAGAAAAAATAAGCTTTCTTTAGAAATTTAAATGAATTCATTTCTTTTAAAATGGAAAGAATCTGAAAATTACCTTAAATGGCAGTATATGTTGTGGGTCAGAAAACATTTTTTGTAAAAATTTAGAGAGTAAATATTTTCTCTCTGTAGACCATGTGATCTCTCCCACAATTACTCAGTCTTGAGGCCAGTGCCGCAGCAGTCATAAACACATAAAGCAATGAGCAGGACTGTCTTTCAATAAAACTTCATTAACAGAAGCAGGCAGAGGCCTGCAGGCCATGGTTTGCTAATGGCTGACTTAGGTGGAAAATTTTATGAGGAAGGGAAAAAAGATATAAGCAAAATATTATTTCTTGAGATGAACTTTAAAGGAAATACAGTTTGCCAATTAAGAATATCAGGCTTATTATCCTGAGAACCTATGTGATAGAACATCAAAATTGTATTTACTGCTTTCATGCATTTCTTTAAAGAAATGAATTCATTTAAATTTCTAAAGAAAGCTTATTTTTCTTTGCCTAGCTATTATTGGTAGGCTTGGACTAAAGAACGTCAGGTAGTGTTGTTAATCTACTTCTCTTTCTTTCCCATTTCCCTTTCTTTAGATAAATCTCAAAGTAATTCTGCAGAAATGTACTTCCCCAAGATAACAAGAAACTGTATCTGAAAGAGGAGAGTCAGAACAAAGGGATTACATAAAGACATGGACCCCACTGCCTGGGATTTGTAAAAAAAAAAAAAATGTCCATTGGCCTTTTTTTGGCTGTGCATGAAATATTGTTATAAATTCGGTTTCAAGAAAAGTCCCCTAGTCTTGGGTACCACCTACCATACTATCATATGTATTTATATGTAAAACAGACTGCCTTTTGCATTCTTGCAATATAATTGCAGCAGATATCAGAAAAAGACAGTGGAGATTTTTCAACAAAGGATAGAGACCAGGCTTAGGTATAAGAAGCAAAGGAAGCTACTTCCAGATTAAAAAGTTTGGCTCTAACTTAGAAAACCATGGAAGTAAACAAATACATTTATAGTAACCCACATAAAATGAGGCAAGCTTGAGCTTGAAAGTAATCCTCAGGGCTTAGAATAAAATTATGATGTTTTCTACTAACAGAGGATGAAAAACAGTAAGATGAATGTGACTTTCAGGTAGCAAGATCAGCAAATATGAGCTAAGGTAGCACATGGCAGAATATTTTTCACCTAGGACATGGATAGTTTCCTGATTAGGGTCTTGGCATGTGGAAAGATGCAGAGAGTTGAAGACAGATGAATGGATGGGCATGGTAGATTTTATATTCCATAAACAGTCGTACCAATACATATTCCATCCCACCTACTCTTCTTCAAGGAGATACTGACATCCTTCCATTTGGCGTGGGGTCAGTATTCACTCTGATTGAACCTGGAAGGATTTTGATGACTTCTGCTTTACCCCCAGAATGCAGAAGTAACAATATTCACCTCCCAAAACTATTCATAAATTGTGACAACTTATCTACCTGGCTCTCTCTGATGACACACACACACTCCTCTCTCTGATCCTAAAGATGCCTGAGCTGCCATCTAGAAGGGACCACGTGGGAAGATCACTTAGGCGGGCAGTGATGCCTGAGGCATCCAGTTGTTCAATGCCTTTTCTATGGGAGTCCTTTCAGCACAGATACAAGATAACATGGAGAATAAATGCCTAGCAGGACAGTGAGAAATAGTTATTTTATATCACCAAGATTTGGATGACTGCTTATACAGCAGCATTAACTGGAACAGATGATTGTAACTGTATTCTAGGCCAAGTCAGCTAACTCCTTCTTTAAATGCCTAGAGTATATATTTGAGAATTTCTAGGCATTGTGGTCTATATCACAATGACTCTAATCTGCTGTGGTCCCCAGGGAAATAGTCACAAACAATGTATAAGTGAATGGTGTGGCTATGCACCATGAAGGTTCGGATTACATAAACAGGTGGAGAGGACAGATTTGGACTTCAGGATGCAGTTTTTTGGCACCTGTTTTAGATAATGGGAGAACTCTGATATTAGTCTTAGAAGTAGAAATGTTTCTGCTCGTTCTACCAATAACTGAGAACACTATGGAAGCAATGTAAGGTATCCAGAAAGCATTATGGTTGATATATGCACATATGGCCTGTACCATTAATTATTGGATAACCCACTAGCCACTGTGCCTCAGTTTCCTCATTCATCTTGCAATGGATGATAATAATATTATCTATTCGTCGAGTTACTGTGAGGATTAACTGTTGTGAAAGGAATGCAGGGGCCGGGCATGGTGACGCATGCCTGTAATCCCAGCACTTAGGAGGCTGAGGTAGGAGGATTAGTGCGAGTTCGAGATCAGCCTGGGCTACAAAAGTGAGCTAAACACCAGCCTGAACTGCATAGTGAGACCCTATCTCAAAAAGACAAAAAAAAAAAAAAAAAAAAAAAGAATGCAGGCTAGTCCTTGGCACACAGTAAGCACTGTTGAAATGACTGTCCCTTTTCTAATTGTGTTTAATCAAGGGGGTAATGACCGAGACATAGGAGATAAATATGAGAAATGCAGGAGAAAAAGGGACTCTGCCACAAGTTAGATTCAAAGAGAGAGAGAGAGCAAGCACGAGTTGGGATGGTGGCACAGTACATGAGCTCTGGTGCCTGGCAACGACTTAAAGTTGGACTTATTTAATTTATTTTTTTTTACTGCATCCAACTAGGATGGGCAGAAAGTAGAACGAGAATGAAGGAATAAAGCAGAGCACCTTTGAAATTTCATTTAACAAGCTTCTTCCGACCTCTAAAGATAATAAAAGCACATAAAACCTCTGATCATAAAGTAAAGGAAACACAACTACATTGAGAAAAAACTCATGCAGCCTCACAACCCAGAAAATGACCACTTTTGTGAGTCAATAAAAGGTTGAATGTGAACAATTTTATACTGTTACACTTGAGTACTGTACCACCTTTCCAGTATAATATATACAAACACATATATCAAAAGGGAAAACAATGTTATACGCAAAATATGAAATTATGTACACAATAACAAATTCTAAACATTTTACTATCACATATTTTTGAGAATTATTGTACAAAACTCAAAGTACATATAACAAAGTATATGTCACAGATTTTATATATAATTTTTATTTAAACATGATCAATTAGGGGCTGGGGAGATAGCTCCGAGGCACAAGCGCCTGCTGGGCAAGTGCAAGGTTGTGAGTTCGAACCCTGGTCCCACAAAAAAAAAAAACATGATCAATTAAATATTTTCATATGCAACTAAAAGAAGACTAAAAGAATTCTTTTTTTGGGTAGAGGAGGGTTCTGGGGAATTGAACTCAGGATCTTGCTCTAACCAGGCAAGCACTGTGCCACAGAGTTATAACACCAGGCCCTAAAAGAACTGTTAATATTCCATCTAGTCCTTATTGCTGTTATATTAACCTCAATGGCATTTGTATAAAATTGCAGCCACTGTTAAGTCTCATTTGTATTTTCAACTCCTATTTTTTTCTAAAATCATTCTTTGAATTGACTCCTAATTTGGATTCCTTAAAATAAAAAAATGCATATTGTAATTTT